>RJWM01007534.1:14709-61686 GCA_004363535.1 Dasyprocta punctata | reverse complement strand
TTGTGGGGAAAAAGGAACTCTTCCCCACTATTGGTGGGAATGTAGACTGGTGCGACCACTGTGGAAGTCAGTGTGGAGATTCCTCAAGAAGCTAGGATTAGAGATCACATTCAACCCAGCTATCCCACTTCTGGGCATTTTCCCAGAAGAATTGAAAACATCATACCACAGTGATATCTGTGCACCCATGTTTATAGCAACCCAATTTGTAATAGCCAGATTTTGGAAACAACCCAAGTGCCCATCAATCAAAGAATGGATAAAAGAGATGTGGTATTTTTATACAATGGAGTACTACTCAGCTATTAAGAAAGACTGCATTGAGACTTTTATATGTAAATGGTCACGACTTGAGACCATACTCATAAGTGAAATAAATCAAACCCACATGTGTAAATACCGTATTGTCTCCCTAGTGTAAGAAACTGAAAAAGTATATATGATCCAAAATCTATAATACTATGTAAGGGTCAAAACAGCTCAAAGAGCAAAAGTAACTGGGAAGGAAAAAGGGGGAAAGAGGGAAGGGAAAAAGAAAAGATATCAATCTGTATATATGTATATGTAAGATAACTAAAATGAACACACTGCTGAAAGTATTGGTTATTGAGAAAGAACAATTAAGACTGATATGATTAAATCAATTTTACATGTCTATATCTGTTAATGTAAACAACCATTTTAAAGATAATGATACGCAATACTGCAACCATTTTCAAGTTTCTATTATCCTGTTTTGTAAACCTGTAATGATACTGTCGTACATTTACTCTGGTCGTTTGTTTATCTGTTTTGTTTGTTTGTCTTTGTTATATATGTCTTTTATTTTTTCTGCTTAAAAAAAAAAAAAAAAGACCAGCCTGGGCTACAAAGTGAGTTCAAGACTAGCCCAAACTGCATAGTGAGACCCTGTCTCAAAAAATAGGGCAGGTGATTTAGCCCAGTGGCATAAGCACCTTCCTGGCAGGCATGAGGTTGTGAGTTTCATCCCTGGTACCAAAAAAAAAAAAAAAAAAAAGAGCCTGAGGGAGGTGGTACAGCAAGGAGAGAGAGGGAAAGAGGGAAAGATGGAGAGAAGAAGAGAGGGAGAGAGGGAGAGAGAGAGAAATTGAGAGAAGGAGAGAGGGAGAACAGTCTGTTCTGGTTGGATCATGACTCCACTATCCTCAGTCTTGTCAATCCAGAGCCCTTTAAAGTCTGATACCCTCAGTTTCCTCACCTGAAAAGTGAGGGTAATAATACTACCTTCTTATCATGTTGTTAGGACTAAATGAGATTTGTGCTGGTTACTTTTCTTTCATTGCTGAGACAAAGTACCTGATGCCCAAAATTAAGTAAGGAGAGGTTTATTTAGCTTACAGTTTGTGGAGGTTTCAGTACATAATCAGTGGGCTCCAAGGCAGGTTAGCATGGCAGAGGGGCAACAGTTCATGGTGGTGCAAGACACAAAAGGAACAAGAGCAAAAGGGGCAAAAAGGAAGAGCACCAGAGTAAACACTTTCTGTCCCTTATATTGTAAGCAGGTTACCCACCCTCAGGTGGGTGTAGCATTCACACCATCTCAGTGCCCTCCTCTTGCACAGGCTCAGGATGTTTACAAAGTAAGGACCCTGACCCCTGCTGAGTCACTTAGTTAAACTTCTAAACATCAAATTGACACAATGAACAATCATTACAGAGAGTAATAAATATATGAACTTAAAAGACTATTTTAGGTAATTTTTCTGCTTTGATTTTATTATATTAATACACTACCTGCACAATTTCTCATTCTGAAAATTCCTTAAATGCTTAAATGAGCAATTTTCTGTTTCATAATAAAATGATTATTTCTCAAAGTAGAATTAGCATCTAATAAGCCCAATTATACAAAGCTTTTGAAGCCATAGGAAATTTAGAGGTAGCCATGTCTTTTCTGTTCAGACAGCCATTATTAAAAACTCATGTTTATTATCCAAAAGTTTAATTATTAAATTTCTCACAATGAAACAAATTTTTAAAAATTGCTCATTTCAAACAGAATCTTAGAGTCTATCAGTGTATAAATTTCATCTTCCTAGCCGGGGGTGGTGGCACATGCTTTAATCCCAGCACTCGGGAGGCTGAGGTAGGAGGAGCTTTGTGAATTCAAGGCCGGCTTGGGTTACAACGCGAGCACGAGGCCAACCTGAGCTACGTAGTGCGACCCTGTCTCAAAAAATTAGGTTCAGGAGTTTGGTTCAGTGGCTTAAGCGCCTGCCTGACAGGCACAAGGCTGTGAGTTCAATCCCCGGTGCCACATACAAAAATTTTTTTTTCGTCTTCCTTCAATTAATTTTCAAACTATATTAGGTTTTGCACTATAAATTGAGACTGAAGGAATGTGAAGAGGATCAACACCATCATCCTTAATATTACATTTATTAACTACTAATTTGTTATTCTCCTAATGTAAATAATTCTAAAGGTTAATCTTATTGGGAATACACTAGCAATGCTGTGTAAATTGGGAGCGTACATAGCCCATCATTAAGTACGTTGTATAATATCTACCTCACAGAGACATTGTGAGAATTGGAAGAGAAAATATATAAATTACTTTCCAGTACCAGAATATAATAAGTCCTGTATTGTGCAATATTATATCATTATTTTTCATTACTGGGAAAATATGAGCATTGGAAAAGTTCATTTCTCAAATTTCCTTGAAAGAAGACTATTTCAGAGTAGACTGTGTTCACATGAGAATAGCAATTTATCCTGGTCTACTTTCAAAGTATTATTCATGAACAAATTAATTTCTCTAACTGCTCTCTAGGCCAGTTTAGTAGAAAACCTCTTCAATTCTCCCACTTCAATTTTGCCCATTATGAGGGTTACATTCACCAACTTGAACTCAGTCCTTCGATTAGGTTTTCTTTTTCTTTTGAATTATGAAAGCTTTTAAATATTTGAGTACAAAACACGATGTAAACAATATCAAGATTAAGCATATGAAAATGCTTTCTTTGCTTCAGTTCTCTCTCTGTATTTATTAAAACATCAGCTATTACAGGTACATATATATCCTCAACCTGTCATCTTCTCCTCAGAGGTAACCACTCTCCTAAACCTGATATGTAATATTTTCATGGGATTTTTGTTTTTATTTTGAATATAACATCCATAAATACTAACATTGTAAAAATTTACACAAATCTATAATACTTTAGCTATTCTTTTTTACTTTAAAGAGAAAAAACAGAAAAATCAATAAGTAAACAATTAAAAAACAACAAAAACAAAATGACAACAACAACAACAACATGGTGATATAGGATTTCAAAACAAGATAACAGAAATTTAACAATGGTTGTTATAGTGCATACTGTTATCCTCAAAGTAATTGCGGATACAGGCATGCAAGACTGATCAAACAATATAATTTCCATTTGAGCAGTTTCTTTCTCTTTTATTATATCTATTATAACTTTTGCATCTTATTTACTCTTTAAAATATTTTTAATTCTTCATTTCATGTTCTAAAAATTGATCATGTTGACTCAAGTGTATCTGAGCTATTCCTTTTAAATCTTGTATAGTAATTGCTTGAATAAACCATAGCTTATATATTTATTAACTGATGAGTGGGTTGTTTTCCTTTTTATAAACTTGCTCAAAGAATATTTCCGTGTTCAAGTACATTGGTTTACCCAGGATAGAGAAGTAAAATAGTGGGGCAATAATGTATGTGAATCTTCAGTCTTACAATATATTCCAAAATCACTCCCAAAAGTGATCAATTTATACTACTATCAACATGTATAGGGTTTCCCTTCCCCTGCATCTTCACTTAGTATTATCAAGCATATTGATTTCATTCAATTTATTATTGATACATATTTTCAGCCTAAATTGTCTACTAATCCAGTCTATAAGAATCTTATAATATCATTTTCTATAAAAATTCTTGATAAATATCAGGAAAAAGAACAAATAAACACATGATTCTAAGAATTCAGTAATTCATGAAGGATATTTCTTCTCTTAAATGAAAAGACTAAATCAAGTAACAAATGGAATTGAGTCAATATCTGAAAATATAATTATGAATCAAAAATCATGTTTTTTTATGTGGTAACCAGAAGAAACCATAGCTAGAGAAATCTTATAAAGTTCAATTACTACTCAAAAAGTTTAGGATTAACTAGGTTGTATTTGTTTCTTAATCAATCAGAAATGCTATAATTCCCTCTTTCCTTTTCTTCTAGACAGCCTAGTAATGTATGAAACCTGACTAGAAATTAATAAATATTTCCTCTTGAGATCTCATTTTTGCATTTCTTTTATCCTGCAAATAAAGATTATATCAATAATTTATACATTGGCTGAGGATACATTAATGAGCTGTATGTATGAGGGTGCTTTTATGTAAAGGAAAATAAATCCAAATCTTTCATGTTATAAATGTGCTAACCACTAGACCTTTATAAAAATAAAAAATCACAGTAATTGCTAACAATATGAGTACCAATGTTTTATACAAAGAAATATTAAATAAAATGACAAATATTATACTTCTATATGTTACTCTTACCAATGCTGCACTCATATTCAGATAGATTGAAAAGAATAATTTAACTTTGATAAATTAAATGTAACTTTTAAAATTTAAAATTCATTTATTGTTGCTGCTGCTTTAATTTTTGCTTGTTTTTGTTACTGCAGTCTTATTGATACCCTCTGTCACTGAAAGTTGATAATATTCAATTGCAAAATGTAACCTTTCATTGGGATGTATTCTAGATAACCTTACCACAAAGCACATGGAAACTTCTGAGAACGTCTATACAGACACATTAAAAAAGTAAAACTGACATTTGTTACTGATACATTATAAACTATGGCGTCCATCAGGCTGCTTTGATCTTGATCTCAGTAAGATTCTCTGTAGAATACTAAAAAGTATTTCCTAGAGACTTATTAATTTCACACTGGATGAAATAAATTACAAATGCCCTTTGATTTTCATAACTCGTTTCAAAGAGATGAGGGAGACTGCTTTGATTAAAGAGGCTTTTGTAATTGTCAGTGCTTTATTGTTTGGTATTCAATAGTCAATGATTCTACTAAAGTTATATTGGCAAGTGTAAGAGTGGAAAAAATTGTATAAAGCCAAAATGGTCTTGACATTCACTAAACGGTGCAGCGATTTGGTGTATGTAGTTTGAAAAGAATGTTGTAGTTATAATTCTTTTCATGAGAAATTTCATGTAAAAATGTTTTAAGTTTATCTAAGGTGAAATTTCATGACTAATAAAGGAAAATGAGATTAACACAATGGATTATATTCGTGTGTGCATGTAATTCGTATAAAAGCTAAACAGCAGGATGTGGATATGCTATAGATGGCTGAACACAATCAAAGAAAGAAAATAAGCACAAAATTTTTTCCATACCCTTGTATTACATTTTGAAATTATTCTATGCTCAAATGATTTTAAAAATAAAAGCATTCATTAGACACTTCATACTCTCATTGAATGCTTGGAATAAACCCTACTTGGTTAGGGGATGCAATTATTTTAACATACTGATGAATTCTACTTGCTAATATTTCATTGGGGATTTTTATATTTATATTCATATACAACACTGTGGTTTTCTTTTTCATACTGCCTTTATCTCGTTTTAGCATCAGGGTAATACTAACTTCATTAAATTGGAATAAATAGTGTTCCCCCTCTTCTATTTTTTAGGGGAAATATTGTGTAGGGTCAGTATTGTACTTCTTTTCTAATTGATTAGAATTCTCCAGTGAAACTGCCTCAGCTTGAGACATCTTGAGTTTTTAAATTACACTTTCAATTTGCTTAGTAACTATAGAGCTAATGAAAATGCTTATTTCATATTGAGTGAGCTGAGGCAGTGTGTGGTTTTTGCAATGTTGGTACATTTCATCTAAGCTGTCAAATGTATATGTATAAAATTGTCTAAAGTATTCCTTTATTATCGATTTCTGAATGGTTTGCAGTGGTATTGTCTATTTCGTTCCCGCTACTGGTACCTTGGAACTTCACTCTTTCTCCACTCTTCTGACAGTTTTCTTAGAGGATCGTCAGTTTTACAGATGTTTTCAAAGATGCAATTCTTTGTTTCATCAATTTTGCTTATTATCATTTTATTTCCAATTTCACTAATTTCTGTTCTTATCTTTATTATTTCCTCTCTATTTGATTTGGTTTTATTTTGTTTTCCTTTTTTTCTAAGTTCTTGAGGTGGAACTTTTGATTAATTGATTACTTAAGACTTTTCCTCCTCACTCATGTATGCATTCATCGATATAAATTTCCTTCTCATCATTGCTGTACTTGTGTCCCACAAATACTGATACATGATACTTTTATTTTTATTCAGTTCAATTTAATTGTTTTATTTCCCTTAAAATTTCCTCTATGAACATGGAAATGCATTGCTTATTTGGCTTCAAAATTGTTGTTCAGCTTCCAAGTATTTAGACATTTTCCCTTCTAAATTTCTCTACTATAAAGTTTTATAGTTTTACAGTGAGTTTTGATACCTGATAAGGTAATTACCAGAATTTGTTCCTTGTCTTGGTTATTCTTGGATATTTATTTTTTCATAAGAATTTTGAGGTCAACTCAACAAATTTCATGGAAAAAATATCCAATGAGTATTTTGTGTATAACTTACTTTATCTATAATTTAGAAGATTTTACATTACTATGATATGTAACTTTAAATCTATGAGCATGGTACCTTCCCACTTTTAGGTCTTATATTCAACATATATAAGATATTTAATAAAAATTATTTTAAAATACTTTTTTGTTTTCTCCATAAATATTTTTAAAAGACTCCAGTCAGATACTTTTCTAAGTAGTTTACCACTTTCTAGATGAGGAACGTGAGTCACAGAAAGACTGAATTTTCCCCAAGTCACATACCCAAATATCTAAGTGAGCCTATATTTGAGCCTATGTGTGTATACTTCTTTATTATGCCCTGCTATCAAGTTTTCAGGCAAAGAGGCTTAGCAAAAATTTTAAGTAAAATTGGATATTTAAAGAATTGTGGCTCTAAATGGGGCAGGACGTTTTTCAGGCCCAAATACTCTGTAACACAATCAAGCTACTTTCACTTTTTCTTAGTTAAAATTACAAGCACCTATTAAAACTTCATAAAATAGAATTATAAAAAAATGAAAAAATAAATATGTAAATAGCAGCTTGTTATATTGACTTGGAATATTAAACTATTTCATGGCTACCTTTCCATCTAGGAAAAACTGAAGGATGGAAAAATGATTTTTGTAACAAAAAAAAAATTCCTAAATTTCATGGCTGCAAAGAGGCCACAGTATATGCTAATTCAGATCTTTAAGGAAGTTACACAGACTGTTGCCATGAACCACTAACACTGCTGTAAAATAGTCTCTTTGTGAGGCAAAAGTTAACTATTAATTTCTCCTTTACTAATAGCTACACTCAATATGCCCACCTTGTCAAGTTGATGTGTTTAAAGTGAACACATGTTTATTATAGTCTGTTTTGTTATTTTTCTCAGATAGATCTACCTGATCTATGTATATATAATTTGTTTTATCCATTTGTAAATATTTCTTAAAATTTTCTCCTAAACATGCAACTCTGAGATCCTTGTATGTATTCTTATGTATAACTCTAAGGTCCTTCTCTGTATTCTTCTGAGCTAGCCCCATGGTTCTAAGGTTGCCAGACTCTTCAGTTGTCCTTACAAACCACTAGAGCTGGCAATCTCCTGCTGGGAATAAATCTGAAGACTGAGATACACTATTTCAGTCAGGTTCTACAAAACTTAATTAGTAATCACTTCAAGCCTTCACCTTGAAAATGGCTAGGCCATCACACCCTCTCATTTTCTTCTTATGACTTGCAGCCTCTTATTTTTTCAGATTTTTTTATTAATGTATCTCTTGTTGAATAGAATTATTCTCCAGAAAGCTAAGGTTATTCAGAAGTTAAAATAAAAATAAGTCTTCTGTATCCACTGTTTTGTAGCATACCTTTAATGATTATTTTTAAAGTATCTTTTCTAACTGTAGCTTTATCTCTTTTAGTCTGAAGTTCATCTCTTCTGGTATTCCATAACTTTATATGATAGCATTCACTGCCCAACTTAATTAATTTATCCAAAAAATTAGCACATATCTCAGATTAATAGAATATCCAAAGTCTCCCTACGGACCACTCTCTCATAAGTGGTCCAGGAATTCATGCAAGTGACCCAAGCCAAAGAGGCTAGTCCTCTTTCAGCAGTGGACATGGTCAATTGCTACTTTTGCAGCTGTTACTTTTCATTTCTAACAGAAATTACATTTTATTAATTGTCCTCCAAGTAGCTATTTATTTTAGGGAAGACAAACCCAGGTGCAGCAGGTGACTCCTGATTGGCCAGAACCAGTCACAGTTATTTCATTCCCTTTGCCAAAAGTTCAATTTGGTGTGGGCATGTGTCTCAGTCCCATCTGGTGAGACATAAGAAACAGCAGAAGGACTTAGTGGACTCTTTCGCTTCTCCCAAAAAGATACCCAAAACAAGTATTTGGTTTTTTCTCTTCCTTCTGACACTGATAGGAAAGGATGTGATGTATGGAGCTGCTGAGTCATCAAGAACCATAAATTAGAATGAGGGTGAGAACTCTGCTTCCTGATGACTCTACCAAACTAATGAATTTGTCAGGAACCAAGTGAAAATAAGACTTACGCATGGACTATTTTGTAGTATGTCTTCAATGTTTTAAAAGCAAATATATTTTGTAACTATAACATTATCTTTAGCTGGAGTTCATCCTGTAACAGTCTAGATCTTAAAGTATTTATTCCTCAGATAGGTCTACCTGACTTCCCTGTGTTTATTTATTTAGTTTTATTCACCTGTAAGTATTGTAAAAATAATTCTCTTCTAATCACGAAGTTCCCAGGTCCTTTATTGTGTTCTTTAGAGCCGCCCAGCCTTTATGGTTCTGAAGTTATCCTCTTCAGTCAGACTTACCAACCACTGAAGTTGGCAAGATAGTCCTACTTTCTGGAATTCCGATCATATGAGACAGTCAACTGTATTTAAGGTAACAGAAAATCTAGCTTTCAGGGGCTTAGACAAAGAATTATTTTCTCTTTTGCTCTTGTACCATAGTCTAATTCTTGATGCAGAGCAGGCTTGGAAGATGACAGTCACTAGACAATTTAGAAGGTGACTGTGTTAAAGTATTAAGCAATATAGAAAGAAAATTTGATTTATAGTAGGAAACTAACTGTGAGAGAATTAGCTAGACCACAAAGTTATATCTAGAAAGAAGACATGGGTTATGTTTCCAACTGAACAGCCAAAAAGCAATGCACAAGATAAACATGAGATGCAGGAAACAAGTGAATCAATGTAGTGCCTCATTTTACCCCAGTTGCTCACAGAAGTGCACCCAGAGTTGTCTAGAACTCAATGGAGTGAAGAGTGTGTTACATCTAAGGAGGCCAGAACTGCGAACTGCCTGTCTCTGGCGCCGTTACGCTAAGGAGGAACAGCTCAGGAATCTGAGCTCTACTGTGTAGACTACAGGGAAAAAGAAAAAATTCAATCATGACCTAGCATCTCACTAGTCCTAATTCTGTGGACATATTACAGTTTATATAGGAGTTTAGAACTGCTTTGATAAAAGATAGGACTATAATTGAAGAAAACAATGTAAAACAAAAAGGTGAATACCTAACACCAGGTCTTTGGAAGTACATTGCTGACTTGAGACTAAAAAGCCAAGTCAGCTAGTTTTTTTTCGCTGCAATGTTAGATAATAATCTTTGAGAATAATCATAGAACCCTCAACATTAAGGGGAGAAAAATGGCATATGATGGAGATTTTACATTCACTAAGATTAGTTACTCACTATTTTTCCTACATTGAAATAAAAAGAAAAAATCATCAAGGAAGTAAGCCAAGCTCCTAAAAAGTTAATGACCAGAAAACTGAGTAGCAAATGAAATGAACTTCTAAACAGCAATTGCTGCCATAAAATCACAAACTTACTGCCATAGAAGGTGGACTACAAAGAGTTATACTGATACTTCAGTTTCCAGCTGAACAACGCAAAAAGCAATGCACAAGATAAACTTGATAAGCTGGAAAAATGTGTGCATAACAGGGTTGAAAGGAAAAGAATACAGTGATTTTCTGACAAATACCAATTTTTAAATGTTCTCTTTAAAACAGAGGGCTGGGAATGGTAACACAGGCCTGTAATCCCAGCACTTGGAAGGCTGAGACAAAAGAATTACTAAGAGTTCAAGGCCAGCAAGGGCTACGTAGTGTGTTCAAGACCAGTTTAAACTGCATAGCAAGACACTGTCTACAAACAAACAAACAAACAAACAAACCCTGGAGTCACTGACTATAGAACAGTGTTTCTCAAAGTACTAGGAGCATCAGTAGCCCTTCAAATTTAGGATGCAAATTCTCAGCCTTCACCCAGAACTCCAGAGCCTCAGTCCCTGAGGTGGAGGCCAGAAATCCATGGTTTAACAACCCAGAGATCCTGATGTGCATTCATGTTTGAGACCCACTGCTGTGGGGACAAAGAGTCCTAATGACCAGGCAGTGTGGAGAGGTGACCAAGAATACCAACTGGGATGTCACATAGCCTGAGTTTATGTGTCAGCTCTTCTATGAGGTTGGGCAAGTACCTATATCCTCTAAGCATATTTACAAGTGTACCTCCTTTAGGTACACTTGTAAATACCATTCATGAAACCCACTCAATAAGTAATATTGGCTATTGTCTCATCATCATCATCAACATAGTACTCCCTATGGGCATAACTATGTTATGTTCTTGTTTATGAACACACTGAGTATTCAATCCTTGACATATTCTATAAAAGAAAACAATAAAGTATACCATTTTATAGTAAGATGTATAAATGAATGATTGCATCAAAAACAACAATACAATAGTTCATCCACGACAATGTATATTTAGCATTGTTCTAAATGCTTTATATATATTATAATATGTATATATTATATTAAGTCATTTAATCCTCACAATAACCCTATAAGGTAAGGCATATTCTTATCCTCTATTTACAAATAAGGAAACTGAGGTAAGAGAGGATAAATACCCAATGTTACAAAGTTAGAAAATGAGAGTTAGGATTTATATCTACCTCAAAGTCAGTGTGCTTAACCACTATGCTACATGCCTTCTCAAAGTTAAAAATGAATTTGAACATTTAAAGCAGAAGATTCAGCTGTCTAGAAAAATGCACTTGAGTATCTTATTTATCAAGGAACCAGAAAAATGAAACATTCTTCTCCTTATTTTTGCTCCGTGCTTTTTAGTATCTCTTCCTTGTGTATTAATGCACACAACTGATTCCATAGATAAGCCAGTTGCCCTAAAGCACGGTGACTGTTCCCTTTAAAATGTTAGGAAGAAACAGAACTAGGAAGAACCTGTAAGAAATGCACACAGTGAAAAAATTCATTAAGTTCTCTGGCTTCTAGTTTTCTCCATGCAAGGGTATTTCAGGATAACAAAACAATTACCCTCTGGCAGCAATACTATCACAGCCATGTCTGAGTCAGATCCTCAGACAGTTGAATGTATTATGAAGAAATAAGAGAACAGAGCTCAAGGGAGGCAGACTGCCTTGCTCTGAGCTGCACTCTATATGCCTGAGCAAGCTGCTGGGATGCCTGTGTCAGGATGGAAGGAAGCAGGCCTCTTGACCTTGCTTGATAGATTTTATTGGACATTTGTCAGGGCTTTCAAAACTTCTCAGTGTCAAAACAAGAGAGTTCAGACGCCAAGGCTGCAACAAAAGGAGGTAGAAAGCAGCAAGACAGATCAATTTTATCCTTAACTTGTTCAATCTCTAGCTTTGAATGCCTGCCAGATTCTTTAGGTTTCTTTGAGGTGACCAACCCAAATAATTTATTCACTGCTTCAACACTCCCAATTGCCAGTATTTTTTGAAGCATACCATTTCGGTATAAGAAAAAGAAAACCTCCCTCTTTATTTCCTAATGACAGAAAATAACCTAAAATGAAAGTGAAAAAAATGCAAGATGAGCTTTTCCTCTTATTACTTAGGATGACATAGTCATTGGGCCAGGTGTTTGGCAGAATGGAAATTTCAATAAATGTGCTACTTTCTTTTGTTAGCTCTTACTGAAAATGACATCTCATTTTTCATATGCATTCCTTGAGCATCTTATCTAATAAGCCATAGGAAAAGACATTCAAAAGGAATTACCTATTTTTTACTCTATAAATTTTTCCACTATCTAATCTATAAAAGAAAAATTAGAAGCAACAAGGTTTCTTGTAGGTCAGAGCAATGTGTTTCTTTTCATTATCACTGTTCATCAATGCAATATTAAGAGTTTTCCTACACTGAAAGAAGTTTCCCCTGTTTTATATCCAACTAGTACAAAACATCACTGAAAGTAAAAGTATCTTAAACTTTTACTAGATGTGTATCAATAGTAAGAAATTAATATTAATTTTAAGTATAATAATAGCAGTTTTAGTTTCATGCAGTATAATGATAGTATTTTAGTTTCATGCAGTATAATGATAGTATTTTAGTTTCATGCAGAAACTAAACCTCACATAACAGGAGAGGCGTGTGTAAGTTCTACCAATAATTCCCTCAATGTTTTCTGTAACAAATGTAAAAACTAATCTGCTCAGCAGAAAAAGCTTCTACAAATGTCATATATGAGAAATGGAAATATTGTCTCACTTTTTCTCATTATATACACTTCCTTCTGGTAACTTTGAAAATGCTCAATGAAGTACATTTCATGTACTTTCTATAGCTGAGTTCTGGGAATTAGGTAAATGGGGGTAGGTTATAAAAATCATAGGTTCTCTTCACCATTAATGCTTCACTAAGGCCAGTGTGGACAGAGAACAGCACTGGACCAGCAGAAATGTAAGACTAAGCACCACTAGTAGACAGGGAATAACCTCTGGGCAAGTAAACAGAGTTTGGGGAAGGGAAAAAAAAAAACTCTTCCAAATATATTTGTAAATTGGAGGCTTCATGTCAGCAACTTAGTCTCCAAGGATGCTGAAGACAGAACACAGAGAAAGAGAGAAACAAATAAATGAAGTAAAAGAGGTTTTTGTGGGAATCTAGCAACTTTACTATAAATTTGAAATTATGTCAAAAATGTTTAAATTATAATGCACAATTATGATGTTCCTACAGATCAAGGGAAAGGGAGAAAGGTAGCTTAGCTCTTTTCCAAGGAGTCTCTGTGAGGATGTACTGCACTTTCTAGACTTGCTCCTGTCCTATTGTCCATTCTTTTTCCCCTAAACACTCAAAACTCCTCAGTGTTAACTTTCATTTCCACTCAAGGAAACTCTCTCCTCTTGGAGACCAGTACAATACAATGGATTCAGGAATCTATTTCTTCCAGACTGAGTAGCTTATTCTAGAATGAAATAAACAGAGGGAGATCTAGGTAGTAGGTAACAGGGCTAAATTAAGGGCCTGCCAAATAGAAGGTCCTTCCTCTGGCGCAAGGCAAAAATATGTCTCCTCATTCTTTCTGCTTTGTCAATAAATAACCACTGGATCAAAATGGTATATCTATCTTTCCTTGCACATGTACATGCAATTAATATTCAGGACAATACAGAATATATTCAAAACTGAAGAGGACATAATTCCCTAAAAATTGAATAATCTTAACTCAGTCCCTAATTCAGCAAGGAAACAGCACATTTCATAACTAATGTCCATTCCAACTATTGCTAACCCTCATATAAATCTTCCATTGTCCAAATCACAGAATGGAGCTTGTTGGTCAGAAAAGCCTCCCCCCACCACACTGCTTTGTTTTGTTTTGTTTTGTTTTGTTTTGTTTTTTGAGACAGGGTCTTGCTATTCTGTTCAGGCTGGCCTTAGACCTACTACAGAGCCCAGGTTGAACTCATGGTGATCCTCCTGCCTCAGCCTCCCAAGTGCTGGTGTGACAGGCATGTACCACCATTCCTGGCTAACACCCATCTTTTAAAACAACAGAATTGTTTGTCCTTGCTTGCCAAATTGTAGCCAACAAAAAATCTACAGAAGGCTCTGAAAGTTCAGATGCTTATATGTTATACAAGATAAATATTTTATGTTGAGGGTACTCACAGGGCTGCCTGGAGAGTGTAGCCTCTATGCATTAGAACTGCCAGAGAAGGTGTGACTGACAATATGGAGTAAGGATTTGGCCCTGTCAAATTCACCTGACCCCTGTGTTTCCACTTCCTAGAATCCATCCCTGTCTTGGTTACTTTTCACTGGTTGCTGAGACAAACACCTGACACTCAAAATGAAGGAAGGAAAGGTTTATTTATCTTACAGTTTTTGGAGGTTTCAGTCCATAATCAGCTGGTTCCAAGGCAGAGTGGCATGGCACTGGGGCAGCACTTCAAGGCAGCAGCCAAGCAGAAGCAGGCTGAGTAAAAGGTGGGCAAGAGCAAGCCTCTTCTCCTCCCTTATATTGTACACAGGACAACCCCCCAGGATGGGTGTAGCATTCACAAATCTCCTTGTCCTCCTTTGTACAGGATGAAGATGTTTACAAAGTAAGAACCCTGGCTCCCTGCTGAGTCTCTCAGTCAAACTTCTGACCTTCTCAAACTGACACAATGAACAGGTAACTGCTTGTGCTCTACAGCCCAGGATGTAGAGCTGCTGAGTTACTTAATTAAGCTTCTAGACTTCTCAAGTTGACACAATGTATAAACCATAACAATCCCCAACTTTAACATCTCCCCTTCTAGTATCTCTTCATTTTGCACTCTGTTTGCATTCCAGTTGCCACCACCATAGTTCTGCTTCTATATGAGGATCTTACTAAAAGAAAACAGCTGGAAGAAACATTGAGAGATAAACAGAAACCAACCAGATGCCATTAAAGGAACTACAGCCCTCCCTTAGTGTTTGTGAGGAATTGGTTCCAGGATACCCCCGGTGGGTACTAAATGTGTAGATGCTCAAGCTTCTTAGATAAAATGGTCTAGTATTTGCATGCAACTTACATATCCTCCTGTACACATCTCCTATATCCTCCTTAAATCATCTTGAGATGACTTCAATACTTAGCACAATGTAAATGCCATGTAAATAAGTATTGCATTATTTAGGGAATCGTGGCAAAAACCAAAAAATCTGTACATGTTAATACAGTTTTTTAACTTAGTTTTTTATTTTATTAGTACATGTTTGCACTACATGTAATTTACAGTCTTCTTGGGGGGTAGGTCCATGTACACACTTGTAGCCAGCTTGTTTCTTTTTTTTTTCTGTAATCCCCTCCCCTTCCCTCCTCACTCCCTCCTTCTTCCTCTAAATTCCCTTATGCCGATTTTCATTCTTGCAGATATTATTACTCTGAGCTCATATTTATGGCACATAATATTTACATTCACTGATGTTGTTAGGTTCCTGTGTATGGCATATCTTTGTTTTTAAAATTTGCTAAATTTTAAAGTAGAATAAAATGATTACATTGCATTTCAAAGCTTAAGAAACTGTATTTTATATGAAAATTGAATATTAGTTTTTAAAAATATTTTTTAGATAATCTTCAGCATACAAAAACTGTGATTTGCATACAATATTCATATGCTAAAGACTTGGTCATCAGCCCATGGTGCCACTACAGGTGGTGCTTCATGGAGAAATGTCTTCAAAGGAGAAAGTGGGACTCCAGGTTCTTCTCTATGTTTTATGTCCCAGCTGTCATGAGCAGAATAGTTTTTTTCTATCTTGGGTTCCCTGCCACAATATGTTGACTCACCATAATCCCAAAAGCAGTGGGGCACTCAGTCATGGATTGAGAGCTTCAAAACTGTCAGCCAAAGTAAGCCTTCTTTCTTTATAGGTGGGCTGTCTCAAATTTTTGTTATAGTAACAAAAAACTAACTAACACAGCATTCTTAAAAACACAGAAAACTCCCTTACACAAGACCACCACTGTAGCTTTGGGTGTTTATTCCATGAACATTCCCTTCAAAGAGCAGTCTGGGCTGATGAGAGGCTGATATTCCCAGAATATCACTCACTCTGTAGTCTCCCTTTTCCAAAATCTCTGCTTATTCCCCTTCGTAATGGAAAAAAAAACTAAAAGATCTTTCTGACTTGGTTTTATTCACTGTTTAGTAAGTTTCTTGTTCAGCCCCAAGATTATATATATATATTTTTTAAGTCAGGAGTCATTTTAACAAGTGGCCACCACTTTAAATAAATTTCTACCTCTATTTTCTATAGTAATTAATTCAATGCCATATGCAGTTAGCACTAATAAGTTTTTTGCTAAGCCCCAGCAGCTTAAAAACCTGTTTCATCTAGCCTGATTTTAAGACGAAGCACATTCTTTTTCTTTTTTAAATAAATATTTAAAACACAATTGGAATAAAACATAGATTTATCACAATGACTGTGAAGAATTCTAAGATTTACATAGTGCAATCCTGAGAATGACTTCTAAGATTTATTAGAAATTATAGCAGCAAACAGTGGCTACTGGCATGAAATTCCATTCTTTCCTTCCTTATTGATATCAGAACCCCAAATTTTATGTACACACTTTGTTGACTGCATAAACCCTGCATTTTCTATCTTTTTTTTTTTTTTTTTTGACAAGGTTTGGCTATTCAGCTCAGGCTGACCTTGAACTCACTATGTAGCCCAGGATAACCTCAAATTCACAAGCATCCTCCCGCCTCAGCCTCCCAAATGCTGGGATTATAGGCATGCACCACCACACCTGGCTTTTTATCCTCCTTTTTAGCTATACGTGGTCATGTGATAAGACAAGGAAATTTGAGCATAACTTTGATGTAGACTTTAGTAATAAATGTGTAAAGTAGGTGCAGACCCAATGTGCTTTTATCCTTATATCTTTATTCCTTTCACTATTTTCCAATGTGGGTGTGATGGCTGGAAAAACAGAAGCCAATCAAGATCATGAGGTAACTTTGAGGAAAGAAGTGGGAAGTTAGCATCAGAGCAGAAAGGGAAGATTCTGGATCTCTGATGACAGTTGTGAGCCTATCTTCAGACTTTTTTTCTATGACTAAGAAATAAATCTCCACCTTGTTTGTGTAACAGTTATTCAGGGTTTCCATATGTGCAGTTGAACTTTGTGTTAAATGACATATTTGTTTTAATATTTTAGTAAATAACTAATGAGCACTCTTCCCACAAGTCTCCTGAAATCAATAAATAGTGTCTTGCTTTAAAGTTATGCATCCAGAATTCATGCCATTTGTCATAAAATGAAAGAGTGTATAAGCCTGCTATTAAAGTATGTAAACAGTGGAATTATTAAGGAAATGCCTTTAGTATCTAAAATAATTTAATTTTATATAAAAAAGTTAAAAAGAGATGTTAGATGTATTAAATGAAAATAATAGCAGCTAAAATTTATTTCATACATTGTAGTAAACTATTTCATGCTCTCCTCTTAATATTTCTATAAGACAGACAGTGTAATTATTCTTCTATACTTGCAGAATCTGACTTACACAGCAGTTGGTAAAGTGTGTACAGCTAGTAAATGGATTGGAATTTGCCAGTTTGATTGTAAATCCTATGTGTTATCCCACTAAGTAAATTCAAAGTTCAGAAGGGTTTTTTAAAAATTGTTATTCCTAAAATAAGACAACTAAAAAATGCCAAAACTGAGATGCAAACTTAGGTCTTCTGATTGTAGCTTTTTCTGCTAAATTTGGATTAATACCAATCATACAATTAGCCATAATTTTTTTAGACTACTGAAAACCTCTAGTAACATTAAAAGACAAAACACTTCCAATAATTAATAATAATTAATAATTATATTCAAACATAACATTGATCATCTTTCAAAGGAAGTATAAAAAGGTGGCCTTCTTTCCTTGAATGTCAGAATTTCTGATTCAATTGGAATAAATCCAACATCAAAAAGTTCAAATATAAGTAAATCTATACCTCTATACTTTTAACCACAAAAGAACAATTACCTGTTTTTTTCTACAGATAAACAGATGGTTTTCCTTACTCTCCGTAGTCTCAACAATCTTATTAAAAATTGCATCACATTACAATTGTGCTCAATTTTTGAAAACACCATTGGCTCTAATAATTAAACAGTTCCTTGCCATCCTCAATCTACTCTCCTTAACTCTAATCCATGCTCCATATTCTCTTAGCAACACAAGAATCTTTGTAGAGCACAGCATCCAGTCAAGGAGCCTACAGTGATTCCCATTGCCTTTGGACACTCATCACTATTATCTTTGCCAGTTTGCAGGATCTCCATAAATTGGCTCCTGTGTACTTCTGCACATTTTTTTCTAAGTGTTTTTCAACTTACAGGTTTCTTTTTGCCTTCTGCAGTCATTTTTAAATCAAGAACAAATCAAGGGAAGCCAGAAGGGACCCTGGTTAGGTGGTGAAAGAATTAAACCAATGGACTAGGGAACTCTGAAGGGTGTTTCTGGCAACAGATTGCAGTTGCTTCAAGTAGAGAATCTCTGACTTCTGAGAGCTAGGAGGCAGACTGTCGACCTAATACCAGGTTCTCAGAAAAAGGAGAAAAGCAGCTCCAATTAACTGGCTCGAATTAATTTTTAGGAGTTCAGGCCAAGCTGAGCATGATGGCACAAGCCTGTGAGCCCAGTACTGAGGGAGGCTGAGGCAGAGGAATTGCAAATTTGAGTACCATTTGGGAACTTTAGTGAGACAATGTCTCAAAACAAAAATAAAAAGAGCTAGGGGTGTAGCTCAATGGTCCAGCACTGCTGGATAATGAAAAGGGAAATACAAATCAAAATTCAGACCAAATATAAACCAGACAGGGGAACACAGGGAAAAGGAGTTGCTCTTTGTAAGTCAGGCATAGAGGAGCAGATGAGCAGGAGAGGAACAACCTCTGCGCCTGTCCATGGCACCAGCTCCCTGAGCTTTTACCTGCAAGCCCTCCATCCTCTGCAAACCTCGTTTTACTTCCTTTATGTCTTCTTAAATTGTCTCCCCTCCCCCTGGCTTCTTTACTTTTGGGCAAATACATGTAATTCTGGATTAGGTATTGACTGTCTCCATTTAGTAGATTTCCTTGGAGTTCAAAGTTGGCAAGACTCTACGGTGATAAATGATCTTTCTTTCCAGCAAATGTTCTTTCTGAGATTTTTCAGGGTCAGAGGAAAAAAACAACATTATGATTTTCCAATAAATCTACTAAATACTGCAATCAATTATGAACCTTTGAGCAGAGGGGTACATTATCCAAGAGGCTTAAACTCAATTGGCGAATATTTTGCATTTGAAAGTTATGGTTTATTTGAATCAATCAGGAAACCATCTTAAGGTGGGCATTCTTCCTAAATTAAGTCATAAAATTATAAATTTATATTTGATAATCATGTTTATGCCCTCTAATGCTGTGCTCAATTTTTAATAAAAACTCTGAGGTTTTTCCCCCTCTATACTTTTTACCTTGTTATTGCTACTTTTCCTTTCTGAAATAGGCACCAAATGTTAAAAAAAAAAGTTTTTTTTGAAAGTTTCATTTCCAATATTGTCTTTCTTGTCAACATGAAGTAAATAAATTGTAATCCTATTTTTTTCATTCCATATATCAGACATCACATTGTTTTCAAGAGAAAAGCCATAACTCGCAATAGAAACAAAATGCTTACTGTACATTTTTAGATACATTGCAAACAACCATAGAAGGAACATTGAGGTGTTCCAGATGTAAGTGTGAAAGCCCAGAAATGTTTGGAGTACAATCAACATGTACAGATATGCATTACTTTCCCTATATATTTGTGATTTTGTATTTATTTATGTAATTATGTGATTGATATCTATCCTCCTGACGTGACAGAAATTCTACTAGGATCCAGATCCTGTATGTTTCAGCTGACCATTCAATCTCTAACACCCAGCTTAATATCAAGAACATATGAAGCACTCGGTAAATGGAATCAAATGCATAAAGAAAAATAATCTCTACAGATATATAAGAGCCATTCTATGGGAAAAGGGAAACTTTTCAGAGGGATAGACATGTTTATTATTTTGCATGTGGTGATGGCCACAGATGTTTGCACACGTATCAAAATTTGAATGCTATACTTTAAATATACTAAGTTTATTGCATATCAATTGTACCTCAATTAAGCTACATTTTTAAGATGTCAAACTTCACAGCAATACCATTGTAATTGCACCATCCATAAGTTCCTGACATATTTCATAACAACATTTTATAGAGAAAACAATATTATTGGAATGTTGTTAGCAACTTTTGGGAAAAATAGCAGTTTGAATGAAGTATTAATTTTTCATTTATTGGCTCTTGTGCATAGGAAAGTTTTAAAGTGAAAAATCATAACATTTAATCAATTTTTCTATCATAAATTTGAAATAATGCTATCCAATTTAAGATCTCAACACTAGATGTTATTGTAAATTGTTTTCTCATCGATGTGCATATACTTTTTGAATAAAATACTAAACAAATGTTTTCCCAAGATGATCTGTGAATTGACTATTACTTGAAATATACTGAATGACTTGTTTTTAAATTTCTATCAAAAAATCATATAATACAAATACACATTTTAAATCTAGTTTCTTTTAAACAGCAACCAAGTATCTTCTAATACAGTGAAGAAAAATTATGAACTTTCTGTTGAAAATTCCCAATATGAGAAAATAATAATGTTCAAAGACATTATGAGTATATTGAAAATCCCACTAATGTTTGAAAGAGAATGGTAATTTAGGCATTAGAAGTGAATCATGGGTACAAGAGGGAAAGTATTGATTTTATCATCATGAGTAATAAGTGACAGAATTATTCAGTGAGAGCAGATTTAGAACTTCTGGTGGAGTCAGTTTGTATTTAAAACTGATCACTTAATTTTGACATTATTTTTTGTAATACAAAATTTTCCTGTCTCTGTAGACATCCCTATTTTGGACATATTGTATAAACAGAATCACACATTATGTGATCCTTTTGTGTCTGTATTATTTCACTTATCATAACGTTTTCAAAGTTACTCATGTTGTAGCTTGTGTTAAGTCTTTCATTCCTTTTTATTGCACAATGGTGTTTTATTATATAGATATACCACATTTTATTTACCGACCAGTTAATGGGCAATTTGGATTCTTTTCTGCCTTTTGACTCCTACAAATAGTGTTGCTCTGAACATTCACACACAAATTCCTGTGCAGACTTGTTTTTAACTGCTCTAGGTACATCACCACAAGTATAATTGCTAGTATATTTGGTAAAACCATGCTTAACTATCTGAGGAATCTCCAAATTATTTTCTTTTTTTTTTTTTTTGTGGCACCAGGGATTGAACTCACAACCTCGCACCTGCCAGACAGGCGCTTAAGCCACTGAGCCAAACTCCTGGCCCTAGTTTTTTTTTTTTTTTTTTTTTTTTTTTTTTTTTTTTTTTTTTTTTTTTTTTTTTTTTTTTTTTTGAGGCAGGGTCGTACTGTGTAGCTCAGGCCGGCCTTGCGCTTCCATTGTAGCCCAAGCCAGCCTCGAACTCACAACACTCCTCCTACCTCAGCCTCCGGAGTGCTGGGATTAAAGGCGTGCGCCACCACGCCCGGCTTCCAAACTATTTTCTAAAGCAGCAATACCATTTACATTCCTACCAGCAGTATATGAGTATTTTCACTTCTCCACATTCTTTCCAACACTTTTATTGTGTCTTTATTATAGTCATTGTAGTGGATACGATATGGTATCTCATGATTTTAATTTGCATCATTTGTTGAAAAGATTATACTTTCCGCCACTTAGTAGTCTACACATGGAAATTTAATTTCTATTCTGCTAGCCCTGGTAGTAACATTTCCTTGATCTTTTTGATACATTTCTTTCTCTGTGATTTTGACCATTGTCCTAGTCCATTTTCTACTGCTGCAACAGAATACCTGAGACTGGATTATTTAAAAAAATCAGAGATTTTTTTCTTAGAGTGCTTGAGGCTGAGAAATCTGGGGTCAAGGCACTGGCATCTGGTGAGGGCCCTCTTGCTGTATCATCTCATGGCAGAAGAGGAAAAGGCAAAAGAAGACAAGAGAGCAACAGGGAGCCAAACTCAAGTTTTTAAAAAAAAACAAAATAAAACAAAACAAAACAAAACAAAATCTACTCCTGCAACAACACTTAACCACCTCTTGTTAAGCCCACTTCCCCAAACTAATGGACATATTTAAAGCCCAGCAACTATCTTTCTCCTGACTCTAGGTATCTGCCAATCACGTCTTATTGGTCTGAAGTTTAAACCTGGGTCCTTGAGCCAATCAAATTCTATCGATGCCCACATCCTACTATGAGTGGAACAGAGTGGTAATGTTTACAATATTTTTATTTCCTCCAGTTACTCAACAGCACAAGTCATCACAATTCAAAAGGAAAGCTAATAACATATTTTCCCATTAATTCTTACATGGCAAAGTTACTAGGAACGTGAATGTTTAACATTCATTATCTTAGGACACAATTTAATTGGTAAAAATGAGGAAAATTTTATGGGGAAATCCAAGGAAAATACCATAAAAATGTTTAAAAGTGGGTATCCTAACACCATTCCTTTAGAAAGCCCATTAGGAAAAAGGAAAAAAATTATTCTTAGCATACCATTTAAGACTTTCTCAAATGTGGCACCCTTCTTCCCCATCCATGAATTACCAGTAAGAAGCTTTGTTATAAACAATGTTGTTTTATTCCACCTACTTTTTGCTGCTTGCCTATTGGCCATTAGGTATCAGTTATCTTGTTCAATTGCTCAGTATCCTTCATAAGGGCCCTTGTAAGCTAGCACTCTGGCTCAGCGCACCACACACATTATGCACTTAATGCATATTTTGAGGGTAATGATAAAAGTGGTCCTTAGAAAAGTTCTCCTTGAATAATTTTCTCCCATCTAAGTCCATCAGCAATGTAGTCATAGGACCTAAAAGTTATTGCATGATCTTGCTGACACCTGAATTCTGCCACAGATTCTGTGACAAGGTCATGTTGCTGGAACCAGAGTTCCTTGCCAGGAGCTGACATACTGCACTTCTCATACAATGGAAGGTGAGAAGATCTTAGAGCTTTGAAATCAAGAAGACACAGATTAGCACAATACTCAGCTGCAGCCAAGTTTCTGAACCAGTAAAAATGTATGTAATTTCTAGCAATTAGGAAGAAGTCTTTTGGGTTTTTTCCCCCAGAAATGAAAGAGTAGGATATCCTTTCCAGATGGAAAAATGGTAGTAAAATCTGGGGAAAATACATATGACACACTACAGACTGTATTATACAATGTTCTCTGTATATGAAAAACTGTTTTCATGTCCTGTATAAATGGCCTTTGCTGTCAGCTTTGCTGATGCATTTTTAATGGGACACACACATATAAAAGAAATTGCTCAATGGAAAACAGAGGCAACCTCTGTACTTTCTTCAGACAATTATTACTTGTAAGTAAGCAGAACTGAACCTCATTTGAGGGCCCATTAGGAATTACGAAGGTGATTACTCATACTCAAATACTGTCATACTGCTATGCACTGGTTCTGAATAAAAATTAAAACTAGCTCTAGTTTTATATAAAATTGTACCTAAAATATTAATCAGAAAAACACTACATTTTCTTCAATTTCTGTTTGCTAACTTTTAAACTGTATTTTAGATATATTGCATATATACACACATATATACATGTATTTTTTTCCTTACTGCACTTAGCGCTTTAATATATTTCAGACTCATGTTCATCAAGCCAGAAGAAATCTGTTTTATGACAGAAGATCCTGGGTATTGGAAGAAATAAAAATGACCAGCAAGGACAAGACTGAAATATTCACATTCTTTGAGTCCTACTCTACTCTGAGATAGTCCATGAACACTGGAAATATGTTTCCTTTGTTCTAATTCCAGCCTCTGAATGACAGCCACGTAGAGAAGCTCCTCATAAATATGTATTGACCACCTGACTGAGTATTAATGTAGGACAGCGCTCTGATTAGCAAATGCTACCCGCAGGAAGCAGAGGAACTATCACAAATGGAGATAAGATGCTATTAGCAGATTTTATTTCATTTTTTCCTAAGGCTTCGGTTATAATCACCGCCTCTGGGGTCAAACCTCTCCATACTTCTCCCTTCAGGATATGAAAGGCGATAAAATAAAAGGCCTCCATATGAAGTCCTCTTCCATTGGACCCCTGGAGGAAAAGGACAAAAACGAGGAAAGAAACAAATCGTTTCTAATCCAGTTTTCCCTTTCTTGTCAGTTCAGCAACTCGCCAGAATCTACACAGAACCGTGCATTCTAACATGAAAGTCAAACAAGGAACAAGTGAAAAATACTGTAACTGTTTTGAAGATCTACTAGCAGAGTCTCATTATACAAAACAAAAGTTAATGTGATGTTCTCTAGGATATAGAGAATAGAATTTAATAGCTAGATAATTTTTATACTGAGACCCCACTATCCTCTTCTGACAAAACTATTTCACCCAACTTTCTAAAGGTTTCACTAAAAGCACAAACCTCTAAGCAACGTAAGTCCTTTGTGAATCACCTGGGCCAACAGGTTAATTTTACTGCAATTTCAGAGCCTTATCAGGTTGCAGAGGATGAACTGGCAGAATACACTGGGACCACTCAGGACCACTTGTAGGCCGGCCCAGAGCACCCAGGCCCACCGGCAGGAGAAGCATCAGCTCCCCGGATCTCAGGTGCCCCAGCCTGTTGCTAGTCGGCAAGGCGAGGAGCAAGTTCAGCGTGTGAGTCCGGGTATAATTCCACCCAGGCGAGAAACTCGCAGTCCCCTTTCCCCCATTCCAGGGGAACCTAACCTTGGGAATTCCACTTTTCCCTCGCCTGCCCCTCCAACGCCCATTTCAAAAAACCGAAGGCTCCTTTGCAACTGAAAGGCAAAGGGAGGCGGGAGGGTATGAGCTCGCTGGAAGAAGCCAGCGCACCTCCTCCCCTCGGGTCAAGGCTCGGAAGAGTCTCCAGGGCCTTAGGGAGGGACTGGGTGAGCAGACGCCGCGGGGAGGACCGAGAGCGCGCACCGGATAGGGAGGCTGTGACCGATCCCCCCTGCCAGGAGTGGTATGGTCCGAAGTAGGGCGGGCGCATCAGGCTCCCCACTGCCTTTGCCCTCCCCTCTCCCGCCGTGCCGGCCCGGGGGCACAGCAAGGGAGCGCGCCCCGCAGACCCCGCCCCCGGCGCCGGCGCCCAGGCTCCGCCCCCTCGAGCCACCCCCTCAGCGGCTGCGGAGAGAGCTCGGCCGGCTCTGCGACGCCGCCTTCGCCTTCGCCGCCGCCTCTTCTCCTCGTGCCTCGTGTTGGCGCCGTGCCCTGGTAGCCGACCCCTGGGTGGGCGCGGGGCACGGGCGGCAGCCGAGCCCTCGGCGCGGCGCACCCAGGTCCCCGACCGCGCGGCGCCGTGACAGGTGCAGAGTCCGCGCTGGACCCCACCTGCGGCGGCGGCGGCCGGGATGCCCACCATGCGGAGGACCGTGTCGGAGATCCGCTCGCGCGCGGAGGGTGAGTGCCCGCCGCCTGCAAGGGCTGTGCGCGGGGGCGGCTCGGAGCAGGGGTCGGGCGGTGTGCGCGTGAGAGGCTGTGTGTGTATGTGTACGCGCACACACGCGTGTGTTTATCCGGAAAGAGACACTTGGTCCACCTCAGACCTCCAGCCGTCTGGCCCTACCGCCTGATCCCTAGGGAACCCTTCCCCCCCCGTGCTGTCTTTCATGCACTGGCAAACCCTTTCTGGGCTCCAGAACCTCCGAATTGGTGTCCTGGATTGGAGCCCCAAGGCTTGCTTTACACTGCAGTGTGATCATTCTGTCCCTGTCACGGACCGCGTTTGCCCTGCTCATCTCCCGCTCCATTAGCGCTCTAACCTCCGGGTTCACACTCAGTGCTCCCGCCCGCCCCCTAGATAATCAGATCGTCAGCCCACCGCTGCGCCTCCAGCGCCCACCTTTTTGCAGCTCCCACATCACATCACAGCTCCCTGAGAAGTGGGGTTGTCTTTCCCAGGCTGCTGGATCCTTTGAGCTATAGTCCTTTTGCCTCCCTGGGTGCGGATCCTCAATCGGGGTTGGTTGTTCAGTGGGTACACTGCGTTACAGTCTTTGCAGTTCTACCTCCTGCAGCAGAATCTTGCCAGGCTCTGGTCTGGGGTTTCGTTTTGGGTTTTCCTTTAGCCTGAAACCTGCACTTTTGCCAGCTGAGCTGACTTGAGCTAGATGGAAGCTCTTTGCTCCACCCAGTGCCAGCTGTTGAATGGCAATACTTGTGGGCATTGAGCAACAGATGCTCGACAGTATAGGCAAGGAAGCTTTCAGAGGACCAAAACACCCTGATCCTGGCTGATGGGCACCAGCATTCTGTCTGGCATGTGGCAAGTGCTCAGTAAATGTGCCTTGATTTCAAGGCAAAGCCAATACTGTACATTTCTTGAGTTTTGTCTTTCACACCCATAACCCTATACTTCCTGTACTTGAACCTTCTAAAAGAGGATGACAACATTTTGGGAGCTTGTCTGTCTTACCATAATCACTGAATTTCACACTTCCTGCCCACTCCCCCCCCCCCCCGTGGCAGTAGGTAAAAGAAAAGAAAATAAAGAGAAGTTTGGAGTGTAGGATTCTAGGGGGTTTGAAACAGAGCATTCAGAGCATTTCATTTTACTTCTGTAGTATCTTCATATAAAAATAGGGTTCCTAGATTCCAATATGTAGGATTTTGTGATTCTCCTGACTTAAGGAAGTGTCAAACTACTTTGGGGAGAAGACCACACAAGTAAAAACAGCCCCAAATCCTATGTAGGAATTTAGTATACATACTTATTGTCACTGTAATGTCAAAAAATACTTCTGTAGGGGCTGGGGATTTAGCTCAGTGGCGTAAGTGCCTGCCTGGCAAGCATGAGGTCGTGAGTTTGATCCCCAGTACCACAAAAAAACAAAACAAAACAAAAAAATCCGTAAAATAATACAACAGCTTTACACAGCCGAGTAGATACTTAAAATGTACCCAGTAAAAATGTATTCACTTTATACACTTCTGAGTGAAATGATGAATTTAATATCACCATGTACCCAGTAAAAATGTATTCACTTTATACACTTCTGAGTGAAATGATGAATTTAATATCACCATGTAAGCCATAGAGATAGTGAAAATATAGTGAGAATAGTTGATGGTGTTGAAAATATAATTAGAATAGTTGGTGTTTTCAAGTAATAGCAATTGATGGGTCATATATTGTGGGAAAAAGGGACAAGAAAAAAATGGTAAAAGCAATACAAAATCTGTGGCATGTGAAATGATTTTATCAGTATTGAAAGGCTGCAGTATTGTTTTTGATTTGCATATGTCATTTTCAAAGCACTTCACAAGAATTACTTAATGGGATCTTACGAAACTACTGGAAGTTGGCAAAGGTGGAGTACTATATGATAGTTGAGGAAGCTGTCGCCCAGAATGGTTTCATAACCTGCCCAAGGTCAAGTAGCTCATTTGGTGACACATTCGGATTTAGAGCTCTGGGGAAACTAGAACCACTCCTTATTTAATCTTTGTTTTCCCTGTGCATCCAACAGTGTCAGGAGCATTGTGATGCTTGATTCATGATCCTTCCCTCCTATACTGATTGATTTCAGTTTATTATGTACTCAATATTTTGCTTGGGACTGTGGTGAAGACAGTCACTCTGTGTGCTGGTAATGTGACTTCCTGCCTGCTCTCCCTGTGTCTTTCTTGCCTACGGAGTAGTCTCTTTTGACATCTTCTACTTCCCAAAGAGCATGTTCTGAACTGCAGTCTCTTTAGCCTTGACTGATTGATAGGCTCCTGATCCAAAGGCAGCCAATCCATGGGTGACAGGTTCTTGTAACCTTGTGGTTTGGCTAAACAGAGTTTCTGGGCGGTCTTGTCGGTCTTGTCTCTCTTGGGAAACATTCAGATTAGAGATTTTCGGTGAAAGTCATCCAGAAAGGTCAGAGTGAATAGACTAGTAGTGGAAAGAATGTATGGCTGTAGTAGGTCATGCAAATACTGCTCATGTAAGGATACAGAAACTCTGAGTAAAAAGATAAGGAAAGTGACAGAAGAGATACAGAGATGCAGATACTGAGAGAGGGTGGCTCGACCTTGGGAGTTCTCCATCCCTAAGTTTTCTATTTGTGGTTTCTAATAGCATTAAAACACTCCCCCCTACCCCCCCATCCCCGCATTGCTCCTTGAATCCAGATAGTCCAGATGCATGACTGCTTTACCTATAAATTGTTTACAGCCAAATTGGAGAGAAGGGACTTAAATAGGGAATAAGTAGTCTAAGACGGGATGTTGTGCTTACTGTGGGTAGCATAGGTCCTGAGGAAGATCAGGGGTTTAACACTTACTTATGCCTGAGCATGCGAATAGTTCATTAAGTTATGATCTGAGGAGTCTTCCTGCAACGCTTTTCTAACTTTAAGGTGTAAAGGAATTACTTGAGGATCTTGGTACATAAATGCAGGTTCTGATTGAGGAGGTCTGAGGTTAGGGCCAAAGTTGTTACATTAGTGTCAAGCACACAGATAATGCTGGATGCTGCTAGCCTTTAGATGAGTTTTTAAGGGAGATTGCCATCTATTTCAGTAGCTGGGAGAGTGTTGATGACAGAGACTAATAACATGAAAAAAAAACGGTGGAAGCAAACATGGCGTATTTTAGAGTTCTTAAGGAATTGGCCAGGGATAGAGGGAAACTTGGAAGGAGTTTGGTATAAATTTGGATAGGTAAAATACTGCTAGATTACAGAGCATTTTGAAGGCCAAGATGAGTCATATGGATATAGAATTGAGTATTTGAACAGGGTCTTAGAGCTCATCTAATCTAATTTCTCATTTGAGTATGACACCAATATGTAATAACTGACAGGACCAATTTGGAGCTAAATCATCATAAGGAAGTGACATCCCAAAAGTACTGGCTTAGATTAGTCAAGAAGTATGTTGGATGGTTTGGAGAGGAAGGCACTGTGGATAGGCTTTATTGCCAGAAAGTCTTAAAACAACAAGGTCAGGATTAGCCCTGGAGTAGAATTGTGAGAATGGGAAGGGAGGAATCATTCAACAGACATCTGTCAGGTACTTCCAGGTGCTTGGGATACGTCAGGGAACAGAAACAGTGAGGCAGGGGTTGAAAGAAACAACCAGAATAAGCAAATTATAGTCTGTTAGTTGGGAGAATATTGAAAGAATAAGAAGGAAAGATGTATGAGTGATTTAGGAAAATGATCTCGCTGGGGCCTGATGGTTGGTAGATTGCAGTTTTAAGGAGGTTGGCAGAGTTGACCCGAAAGCCATAAGGGAATTAGCCTTGTGGGGATCTGAGGGAAGGGGATTCTAGACGGGGAACAGCCAGAGGAGAGGTCCCAAGGCAGGAGAGCCTGGAGTGTTAAAGAAGCAGGGAGGGAAGAATAGTAAGAAATAAGGCCCCATAATGAGACTTAGCTATATAGTGTACATCTGAAAGGAGACATAGGGATATATATATATATATATATATATATTTTTTTTTTTTTTTTTTTTTTTTTTTTTTTTGCGGCACCGGGGATTGAACTCAAACCTCGCACCTGCCAGACAGGTGCTTGAGCCACTGAGCCAAACTCCCGGCCTTGGTTTTTTGAGGCAGGGTCGCACTATGTAGCTCAGGCCAGCCTTGCACACACGTTGTAGCTCAAGCCGGCCTTGAACTCACAACGCTCCGCCTACCTCAGCCTCCTGAGTGCTGGGATTAAAGGCATGCGCCAGACATAGGGATATTTTTAAAAAAGATAATTCTCAGATTTTAATTTTAATGTTTTATAAGATCCCAGTCCATAAAGGGTCATTGTAGTGAAGGTTGATAGGCTTGCTCATGAAGATTCCGAGGAGTAGATAAGGTGGGCCTGAGGATTGACATTTCTCGTCAGCCTTCCAGGATTTTCTGGAACTGGTGAGACATATTTTGAGGAAGTCTCCATTACAGTCTTGAACCTGACTGGGAAAATTTATTATATGATAAGGGAACTGAGAGCAACAAACAAATGCCACAAGAAAAATACTAACGCAAATTTTGATGTAATTGTGGGACAACCAAATTGAAATGTTTTAAAGGTACTTAGAAATTTTGAGGTTAGCTGTGAGAAAAACCAAACTTGGGAATCTGGAATTCAGAGATAATAGTTCAAACATGATAACTGATAAATTTGCCAGAAAGCCAGAGTGAAAACAGAAGGCTAAGAATTTTAGACCTCCTCACTTTTATCCCAACTAAATCAAATGGATGTCTGAACACATAATTACTAATCTAGAAACAGGAACTGAAATAATGATGGCTCACACAAAAGGCAGTTTCCCTCACTGCTATAAAACTATCATGGAGGGGAAAGGAGGGAGTCAGGGTCAGGTGTGACTTCTCTATAGTTCTAAAAGATGTTAGTTCCTATACCTTTCTGTCCCACTATCGGGACCTGGCCTAGATCCACAATCTCCCAAATGAGTACACAGCAAAGACTTAAATAAATAAGTGGTATGATTTTAGGGCTCCAAGAGGATCAAAACTCTCTGCAGAATTCAGAGACTCTGGTGGCTAAGACAGAGGATGTCTCTGGGCAGCCTTTATTTATTTAGTTTTCATACAAGGAGGGGGTTAGAGTGGAAAACGCAGAAAGCTAAACAGACATTGGGAGTGGTTCAAGGACTTTTCTAAGTAACAGATTATGTTAATTTAGGCGAAGTATTTTAGGAGAAGATCTCCATGTTGCATTTCACTACAGGAGTGAAATGCCTACAGCTACAGTCTTTATTTAGTTAATTGGAGGTGGAGCCAGGTGTCCTCAGCTATGGCCTTTACTTGCCCTTTGAGGCGTTTCATTGTTCTCTGGTCAGCCATGCCCGAGCCATGCCTCAGACCTGCACGTGTGTTCAATTTCCAGTTTCAGTGGCTCCCCACACCCCACTGTCCTGTGCAGATAACTTCAATAAGTCACAGTGCTATAGTAAAAGTATAACTCCCAACCTGTTGGATGTCAAATGTGCTGGGTTCATGGTCCTACGGCATCAAGGAATGAAGTCATGAATCAAAGGGGGAACTTAGGTGTTTTGTTGGAAATAAAGAGGAGTCCTGAGTGGGTGGTTGCTGAGGCCCTTTGTCAGGGGTAACTTATGCAGCAAAATCACAATGTGGGTACGATGAGGGTCAAACTACAGTCAACCTATAGGATTACAAGTATAGCCGTTTAGCTAATATTGATGTGGTAGGGAAACGAGTCACTTAGCAAGGATACATGGAAGGAACAGAAGCATTTTTGGGAAGGGATGGGTCCAGATTCTCTGGTCACCTACCTGAGAGTCTGACGCCTATCTGGTTTTGCTAGACCAGTTGACACTAATTACAGTATAATCTCAAATTGGTGTTTATCACTTAAGGAGGCATGCAAGCCTGTCCATTGCATCTCCATCTTGCACCTCCGGCCACAATCTTTGTTTTGTGCTGACTTCCTTGAGGGTCCAATCTCTCTCTGACTCTATATTAATTTCTCTGTGACTGAATGGTTTGTGATAGCAGTAGAATTGCTGGGTGCCAGCGATCTTTTGTAGGAGTTCTCAGGGGTAAAAAATGGGTGAGAAACAAAGGGGTTTTCCTGACAGTGCCACATACAGACTAATGCTTATTTTGCATTGGCTCCCATCTGCAAGAGAGTCTGGGAAATGGCTTTTTCCAGCTGAGCATGTTACTCAGTGCTGTGTTACTAAAGGAGAAAGGGAGAATACGAATGGGAAGGCAACAGGCTCAGTCACAATCGAGTACTCAGATTGGCAAAAGTTCTTGTACAAAAAAAATAGAAACTATTTTAAAGCTCATATTTTACAGAATAGTAAACATTGACTGTTCAAAACTAATAAAATGCATTGAGAATACCTACTCGATGGTTTGCATTTTTTTAAATATTATGCTAAAAGATAAGTATGCATGGTTATAGCAAACTCATGCTAAAGTGATACATGTAGAAGTTGTTTTACCAAATGGCAACCCTAAAATATTTGTAATCCTATAGAATACTACATTTTATTCAATTAAAAATAACAAAAGGACAATAAAAGTAAATTCTTGTTAAAAGAAAAATATTAGGAGGCTATTTTCAGTGTCCAGATACAGGATGGTTTCAGTGAGCAGCATATTCTGTGTACTTGCTGTGTGCCACCTAATGAGTGGTCAGACAATAAATAAGGAGTGAAGCAGACCCCAGTGACAGTATATGTAGATGAGTTCATGGTTTATAACTGGTGTGGCGCAGAGAGAAAGAGAGAGAGAGAATAGTCATATATCATACAGTTGATACAGTATTCAAAAATCTCTATGTTATTTTACTTAGAATAATTCTGGAGATACTAAGTGCATTAGAATTCAGTTATTTTAGGTTTTCTAAATTATGGTATGGAATTTGCCCTCCCCCCATTTTTTGAAAAGCAGTGATAAATGGAGCATGTATCTCCACGACAGCCATAGGAGAGTTTCCTGGGATCAGAGGATGCTTTCACAGATAGCAAAGCATTTGCTGTGTGGGTCTTGGGTCCCAGGATTTCATTACTGTATATGTCCTGAAGGCAACAGCTTTAATTTTAATTCTTCACTCCCTATGGAGAAACCTTTCAGTGGTCTTATCCTTTAGGGATGCTAAGATCTCTACAGGCAGGAATGCTTGTCTGTTTTGTTCACTGACATGTTTCTCTCCCTGAGCACGTTAACTACCAAATCCTGGGAACTCAGTAATGGATTGAGTGAACAAATGACTGTGTGACCTAGAGTTGAGGTAGCTTTCTAAGCCAAGTAGTAAGATGCTGTGAGCTAAATCCAGACCTAGTCAGTACCCTCCTATTGAAACCTTAGCACCACAAAGGGAGCATTTCATGTGCTAGAGCGTGTGTGTGTGTGTGTGTGTGTGTGTGTGTGTGTGATTTGTTCACTTCTGTCCCTTCTACAATGAATAACTGAGCTTTGGTGGTCATGGAAGCACTTAACCTTATTCTCTTGACTGTAAAAGTGCTACCTACTCATTAGGAAAACTCACACTACAAAAAGCTATTAAAGAGACAGTAAAACCATCTCAAATGATGTCCTTCATATATTATCACATTGAGATGATAAGATTTTGTATGTATTTTATAAATGTTACATAAAATTAATATATACGTACATACATATACAATATCCAAAAAACATTATCATTTCAGTACATGTCCTTCCCAACTATTTTCTAGGAGAGGAGAAATATTAGATCATACTATATATTATTTTTAATTTTCCCCCACTTAATCAGTATTTTATAGATATCTGGCTCTATCAAATCTAAATTTGTGGAGTTTTTTTTGTCCATTCTCACTACTTGTATCCTCAGTGCCTAGACAGTGACTCATACTTTTTTGGAGCTAAATAATTATTTGTTGAATGCACAGATTGGTATCACTAAATTCTATAACATTTTTGTATTAGTTTTAGCATTTTTATATTAGGGTACAAGACTAACGAACTCTTTATGGATGGGCATTTAGGCCATTTCAAGTTTGTTTGGTTGTTTGCATTAAATGATTAAATAAGCATCTTTATATGTCTTTGGATGTTTTTCAGATTATTTCTTTGTGAAATGGTGGGATTTCTTGGTCAAAAATGTGTATGTTTTTATGACTTTTGATGGTTTGTATTTTGGACTTGCTGGAAGAGTTACACCAGTCTGAGCTGTCACTGAAGGTGAACAGTGGTACCTGTTTCTTTGTCCCTTTTCCAACACTGGTCAGCATTCTTTCTTATCCTTGTAAATATATAATGCAAAAAAACTAAATCTTGAAGTTTACATAACTGAACACAGTTTTGTAAGTTTAGTGATTATTTTGTTTCTGAATTGCTTATTCATGTTCCTGTATATAGTTTGTTCTGTATCAGTTTCAAGAACTTGTGTGTTAATGATTTGAACTCTGTATAGTTAATTTGGTAGTATTGTGTGTATACAAGTTAATTTTTTTCTTTTCCCTTAAAATTTGTCCTTTAATGTTGTATTTTTTATTTGAAGACAGTGACAATTTTTAACTTTGGTTTTTCAGGTACTTTCAGGTTTCATTTTAAACAGCCGTAAGTCCTGTGGGATTTACTTTCTTGTGAGCTATCCATTCAACATAACAACTAAATATTTAATAATGTTCTTCCCAGGCTGGTTTGAGGTGCTTCTTTATGCGTATATTTGAGTTTTGCTGGAGTCTACCTCTCCCCTCCTGTCCCTCGACCTCGCTTTATTTTGGTCTGCTTTGGCTCTAGTATCACATTCCTTTATTGCAACTTAATAATAATATCTTTATAATTGTCTTACTTCTCACTGCTCTGCTCTATAAATTTGCCCAGATTTTTTCATATAGTTATTTTTCCATTTGAATTTATGACTGCATCATTGAGTCGAGCTAAAAAATAGCTGGGATGTTTATTGTTGTTGCATTAAATTTATAAAGCTGTAGTAAGAGAATTGACACCTTATAGTAAGTCATTAATGTTTCTCTTTATTTCTCCTTTTATATACTGAGTAGAGTTTTCTTTTTTCCTTTAAAGATTTTTGTGCAGATTATTTATATTTTGTGAAGATATTATGAATGGAACACTTTTAAAATTGTTAGGTTCATGTTTGTGACTGCTAACATGGGTAAAGTGAAAGCTGTTGATTTTGAAACCAACCATTGGTCTAGATTCTTTTATTTCAAATAATACTTCATTTTACTTTTATCTTGTTCATATATTGTATACCATAAAGCAAAATATTTTTTAAAAATATTTTAAATTCATTATCCTTGACTAGATATTTGTTGGTTATATTACTTTTTCAGTAATATTGGTTCATTGTTATACCTTGAAGTGTTATTATAGCCTCTGATTCCAACTTTAAGGTTTAATACCGTGATCCCGTCATAATAACCAAGATACTATTCTTTGTTATTCTTTCTACTAGGAATAAAATGAGAATTTAGGCCAATTAAAGATGTTACTAATGGTCACATGTAATCTGCTCATATCAAATTGGCATTCATATATCAGATCAACACTAAGAGATATAAAATTTGAACCACAAGTCCATAGGCAGTTTAAACTATTATAATAGACACATTTAAAATATAGAAGAAGCCGGGCGTGGTGGTGCACGCCTTTAATCCCAGCATTTGGAAGGCTGAGGTAGGAGGAGTGTTGTGAGTTCGAGGCCGGCTTGGGCTACAACGCAAGCACAAGGCCGGCCTGCGCTACACAATGTGACCCTGCCTCAAAAAACCAGGGCCGGGAGTTTGGCTCCGTGACTTAAGTGCCTGTCTGACAGGCGTGAGGTTGTGAGTTCAATCCCCGGTGCCGCAAAAAAAAAAAAATAAAAATAAAAAATAAAATAAAATATAGAAGAAAATGGGTAAGTTAACAGAACAATATATTTAATACAAGTAAAATATTAAAATATTAAAAGTAAAACAATATAAATAATATATTTAATAGTATATAATTCAAAGCACAGTATGTAATGTAAGCTTATTTTTCTATAACCCAGTGTATTCAAAATATTATTAAAACATGGTATTGTTATAATAAATTTAAAATGAGAACATTTGTATTCCATTTTTTACTAAGTTTTCTAAATCTGGCAGGTATGTATTATAGTACATTTCAATTTGGCAGCCACTGTATTGGACAGCACCACTGCAGATTGTACCACAGGTACTATGTGTACTATGCGAGAATTTGCTAGAATCATTCAGTGTATAAAACTTTATAATGGAAACCCATGGCTCAGAGTACGCTTATTAAAAGTACATTTTAGCTGTACTTCTCAAGTAGAGATTCAATCCTTCAGTTTCCTTCTTTATAACAGAAGGCAGGCATGTGTGTCCTCGTAAAACTTCACACATTATGTTAGTGCTTAGATAATGCTGCTTCTCACATGGCCCTTGTAGCAATTTAGGGATTTGTATGAGTACATTATGGTGTCTTTTGAAGCTTGTTGTTTTGTTTTTGCTTTTTAAATAGATTTGATAATCAAAAACCATCCTGCCTGTCTTCCTGTTAATTTTCATTTAAATGTTAACATAAATGTTACATAGGTTTAGCTTTGAGTAAATAATGCTTTTATGTGCAGTATCACCATCACTTTTGTTGATCTTAAGGGACTATAGAGCTGGGCCTCATGGATTATTTACATCTCTAATTGACTTGGCAGAGGGAGGTGTTGGTTTTAAGTTGGGTTTCTGTTTCGTATTTGTGTAAGCTGTCTTTGAAGGAGAGAATGAATCATGATCCTCTGTAGCTGTGTTTAGTAGCATCAGGTCAAAACAGAGACTAATAATAAAAAGGGCAAAGCCCGCCTAAGTTCTGACCAGGAAATCACTTGAATGGACCAGACCCATTTGATAGCACAAGATTGGCTTTTGTGAGTGAAGCAAACAGTGGTATGCAGGGGTAACCAGAGAGGGATTTGTTCTGACATCAATCTAGTATAGCTGAGCTTCTGGAAATAATTGGTTTAGGTCCCTGTGGCTCACTCTTGACCTAAGATAGAGCTAACTTCCAGCTTCTGCAGACCATCTTTCCCCTTGCCCATCCCTCATCCCTATAGAGATTTACCTCTACTCCAGCCTCAGGAATCTTTGATGTAGGGAACATTTAAGGAACTATGACTTAGCACTCTAAAGACATGACATGAACACCTTGCCATCATTTTCCTGACCTTTAGTGCCTGTCACAGCGACTCAAAGCGCTCCAGAACTGGGGACCTGTCCTTAATCGCAGGGAAGATGCTTGTCTCTGACCCTGGCTAGGACTCCAGGCTTCTGTACTGTGAACATTTCTGGTGCTGAACCAGGCCTACTAAGGTCTTTGAGTAACATTTGTTTGTATTGCATTCATACTTGCTCTTGGCAACTGGTTCCCCCGCATAAGAGATCTTTGGTTCTGAGTTCATCTGTCATGAGTGACCACATCCGAACCTTTCCCTTGCTGCTTTATTGTTACTACAATGGTGTGACCCTTTCTGGTTCCCTTCTAGTCTGTTTCATTCTACTTCTTCCCTCCTCCTCATTCCAGAGCATGTCCTATATCTCTGGGCAAAAAAATGAAACAGATGTGTCTATATAAATTTTACCCAAATTTGATACTGTATATATTAAGCTTAAATTGGAGTTAATCCTCCATCTATTTCATATTAGCTCTATGCCAGGTAAGAGTTCTCAGGTAGACTTGGTCAGCTTTCCTAATTTTATTTTCACTGTTGTGTATAGTTTAGCAAAATAATGTGAAGAAGACTTTGCTTACCATCTTTAGTGCAGAGTATGTCCAGTGGAGGGTTGTGAAATACGGATCATTTCATGGCCACATTATGTATCTTAGTGGTGTTCAGTCCTGGCTGTGCATTAAATCAGATGGAGAACTGCTGAGCCATAATGATGCCTGGACTGATCCCAGACCAGTAGAATCAGTCTAATCCATGGGACACAGACTAATTATTGATAGTTCTTCTTCCAAAAAATTCTAATATGCAGCAGTGTTTTATAAAGAAACTCATGTAGACCCTTGAATTTACTTGAGAGAGGATGAGGAGTTGATTGTGTAAAGCCATATAGGTTATCAGCCAAGAAACTTAAGAGAATATGGATATTTCTGATAATTTTTTCCCCTATCACTCAGTTACCAAATGGGTCTAATTATACTCCTCCTAACTTCCCCTCTCAGAAATGGACAAGTTCATATAATGATATTCAATTAAGTTTTGAAGATTTTCTTTAAAATTCTGAATTGAGCATTCATGTCAGTACAACCAAATGAAGAGTAAATATGTCTAGTTTATTTTTAGCCACTGTTACATCTACTCTGCGAGCTTGTTGAATATGAGCTTTTTCTGCAGTGTCATTGCTAGCTTTTTGCTAACCTAATTACTTTTAGTATGTTGTAATTAATAGCTTTCTTCAGCCTGTATTTGTAGCCCACATATTTAGTTATTCAAAGGTAGAAAAAAAAAAAAGTAGTTTAACAACCTGAAAAAAATCTCTAAAATTTCCTTGACAACTTTCTTTCCGAGGGATTTATTTTCTTGTGTGTTCCTGCAGTTACAGACTTACACACTATGCTGCGAAATAGTCTTTTATGGATTAGTGTGCAATGCGTGAAAACTTGCAACAAGTTCCAATTTACTGCCTTCTCTGGGTGCTGAGAAGACCGCCATTCTTTTCAGACCCTTAATTTGGCCAGTGTGGCTTCTCTCTGGCTACTGGGTGAGCCCTGGGTTCTGGCTTCTGGATGTGGGAAATGGCCACTGCTAGTGGTGGGGATTATCATTTGAAGATTGTTAAGACAAGCACCACAGTCCCTTGAATAAAATACTTTGTGTCTTGCATTTTTTTCCCCTTTTCCCTACTGTCCTTTCCCCTTTCTGTCTCTTAGTTCATTACAAAGGAAGGTTTGCCCTGATACCAATTGGAGAAATTTTTATGCCCATATACATTGTGTCCAACCTTCATGAAATTGTTTTCTCTTTTACAGTTCTAATTTATCCTTGTTTGTTTCTGGATGTAGGCTTTCCTTTACTAGGTGATAAGTGGCTTGTACTGTGCAGATGTAAATCTTTATAAAAAAGCTAAAATTTGACCTAGTATTTCTGAAGGAAAGGTTCTGAATTATTGGCTCCACTTAACCCCAGATAGTTACTTGTTCTGTCTTTTGTTTAAAGCTCAGTAAAAGAATCCTTACACAAGTTGGCTGTTTGTTAACTTCCAAGTGAATATAATTAGCAAAAGAAAAAAAAAATTTAAAAACTCTCTTAATTTCCCCAGGTGCCGAGTTGGATTTCCCCTGATACTGATTTTCTCTGTGGAAATTATCCTTGTCATTTGTGAAACACTCATTTATACATTTGAATACCAAGGCTGAATGTCAGAACTTTTGGTTTCAATTTAGTAGTTTTTTTAATGTCAGACATTTTTTTCATATGCTGAAATGGAATTGTCCTTATTTTTTTAAATCACATTGAAACAAATTAATAGAATCACTAACTTTTCTATTTAGGCTTCGTGTATTTTTGGTACATTCAATACCAGACTATGGAACCTGGCTACCACCTAACAAGTGTTTTGAATTTGTTTGTAACAGTACTTGAGGGTTTCACCAATTAGGACCGTCCCTCTCTTTATCATTTCAAGCTAATGGTTAATAAATAATTAAACCAGAGAAAGTGAAATGAGGCATTCTGCGTTCCCTCCAGGCATGGAGTGGTATCTGGATTTGGCTTCTTCAAGATATGTGGTCTTGGGAAAGGCACTTAACCTTTGTTAGAGTCCCATTTTTCTTTGGTGAAATGGTGATAGTACCCTACCAGTGAAGCATCTGTCTGCTTGTTGGATAGTGAAGACGGGAAGCCTGGCTGCCCACTGGAATCTCTACAGGAGTTTTTAACATGCTGGTCTCTGGGCCTCACACCCGGAGATTCTGATTTCATCTTGGGAATAAGAGTTGGGACAAGGAAAGATGGTAGTGGCATGGTGTGCCAGATATCAGCAGAGGTGAGGAGGAATGGTCAGATTCAGGGTACTGCTTGCAGGGGGATCTAACAGATTTGTCGATTGAGAAGTTGAGGAGTGTTAAAGAAAAAGAGGACTCAAGAATGATGGCTGGTATGTTGGATCCTGACCTAAAATGATTGCGTTGTTTACTAAGATAGAAAACACTGACATAAAGTGCATCTTTGAGAAGACTGAAAAAGTCCTCCTTTACCAGTGCACATATGTTTGTAGAGATTTCTTTTATTCTCTTAGAAAGAATATTGCATTTAATACGGATTTCAAGATTTCCCTCCTTTCCTTCCTCCATGTTTTTTCCTCTGAATGTTCTTTAGAAATTCAGTAAATGCAACACTTAGGGTCTTTCTGGTTCTCCTTGCTGTGAATTTTAGGCATGCAGGAACTGTATGGATTTAATGTGTTTGAAAGTAAAAGTCCTCTTACCAGGATTCTTGGCTAATCAGAATACATAAAGAACAGTCTCCAATGGCATTTTCTTGTTTTTTTTGCTCCAAAGATACTCCAAACTGCAGGGATAATCTCCAGAGTAAAGGTATTAAATGGAAGCACTTGCAAAATAAAGCCAATGCTAAAAAGAAGTGTTATTTAGATCTTCTTCTGGTGAGTGATAGGGATAAGATCAAACTGTTCAAATTTTGAAAGATGAGTTTTTGAAGTCATAGAGTGATTCTGAAATCTCATGGAGTTTTATTACCACCTATAGACCCATTGGCCCTTGCTTGACAAAGACCAGGGATATGCCAGCAGATCCAGGGAACTGATCGGATCGTAATTGGTAGAATAACATCTGAGTTACAAGCGCTGCATTAGGAGGTTTTTTCCCCTGGATGATTTTATTTATGGCGTTACAAAGTCCTTGAAGCTTTTGTTCCATCCATCCTCTCATCATTCTTGTTCTGCCTGTGAATTGGGTAGGCTGATAGCATCTCACACATGTGTAGGTGTCATTGCTTTAATGTCACTGAGCACATTGCTGAGTCTTTGAAGTTTTGCAGCCCACCAGCTGTCATTCACACATCCTAGTTTAATCTGTTTAGTGGAGGTTTCTATCTTCATTTATAGCCAAATCCTGACAAACTGAAGGATGCCAGCAGTGCCTTTCTTGTTTTTGTGCACATCACACATAACTCTTAGATCTTTAAGCCCGTCTTGTCTAACCTGTCTTGGTGGGTTCTTTAATACTGCCTACAGTGCTTGTGACAGACAAGCCATCCAGAGCCACACCCGTTTCAGGGTTCCACTGGGGTAGAGTTCTCTAATGCTGTTTTAGGAGTTTCCTATTTTTCCAATCTCGTTCAATGGACTTGGTATGCTAGGTTGCAACACTACTTGTCAAAAATAGGCAGATGCAGTGTCACACATTTCTTGTCCTGGGTAATACCCACAGAGCGAAAGGTTGCTCTTGCTTGTAGGCAGTTTATGTTGCTGTGTGTGCTGACTGATGTCCCCACCAAAGTCATAATTGGCAGATAGGCTTTAATTTCTTCACCAGATGCTTTGGTGATTGAGACTGTTAAAAAACCAAAGATGGATTTTTTTTTTCTCTGTCTCACAGTCACAATGGAGGTAAGAAGCAGGTGGCAGTCGAACTTTCCTGACTCATTCTGAGAATAATACAATAGAAAAATTATTTTATTTGGGTATTTTGCTGCTTTTACTAAAATGAAGACTAGTCTGTTGGAACAGGCTAGTCTATTTTTATATTATAAAATGCATCAGTAGCTCTAAAAAAGAAACTTTAGCAATAACTCAGATAGCTTTCATGATTAACCATTAATACTTTTCTCTGGGACTTCTTAAAGTCAGTGCATTCAGACCTATAATTCTGTTATGTTTTCCTATAGACATATTGCTATTGAAATTGGTAAGGTTAATTATCCTGCAAGCATTGATAGCAACTCTGCTCAATAATACTCTTTTCCACATACGATGTGATGAAAATTTGCTTCCTGCACTTTCATTAATTATATGAGTGACTCTCTGATGATCTTATGATTGTCTTTTTTTTTTTAACTGTAAAAAGATTAAAAAGAAATGTTTTTAAAATCCTGAGATTCTGGAATTGGAAAAGAACTTAGAAGTCATTTCATGTGGCACAGTATCTGACATAGCCTGCTAGCAATTGATTACCCATTTTCTACTTGAATACCTCTCGGTGAAGAGATCACACCTCCTAAGACAGTTCATTCCATTCTCAGTCAGCTCTAGTTCTTAGCAAGTGTTTTTTTTTTGCTAAGAAAGTGACTAAAACAGTACATTTACTTTCTTCACATCTTGCTATGCCAAATGTCCTCACTGCATTTGCACAGTTGACTTTTTTAGGCCTTCGTATAGGACCTTCAACTTATTCAGCTTCTTAGAATTTTAAATTCTAATTCTTTCTTGCCATCCACATACTTACTCATCATGTCATGTGTGTCCTTAGCCAGTCCTTGGCACCCAGGAATCTGGCTCCAGAGTACTAAGTTACACATTCATTCTACCCAAGGGATCCCCCTGGGTCACAGCTGAGACTCAGAACTGCATCTTTGGACTCTTACCCTGTCAGTATTATCTTATCTTTCTCTCTGTGTCTATTCCTTTCTCTACTTCATTCTTTTCACATGTTCATTCATCCATTTTTATTATTGTAATGAAATGGAGGCTGGGCAACTTTATAAAGAAGAGATGTCTATTTTTGTTCACACTTCAAGAGGTCCAAGACTGAGGGGTCACATCTAGTGATGGCCTTTTTTGCTGTGGAAGTTTCAGAACTTTGTAGGAAATCACATGACCAGAGTCAGGAAACACGTATTTTTGTGCATCTTTGGGTTTCTTTCCCACTTCTCATAAAATCACCATTATTCTACCCTCCTGACCTCATCTCATCACCTCCCATAGCCCTCATAAGACCATAGTGAGATTAAGTTTCTACTATTAATGTGTCGTTATGGGACAGATGAGGTTAAGGTTTATTAGTGAATGAATAAATGAATGAATGAGTACATACATCTGTGAGTGTTAGAGTTTTAAAGACGAGGTGGTCTGTATCAGTTTCCTAATGCTGTCCTGACTCTGGTGCTCACTGGTTTTCTGATCATGAGAGAGTCAAGGTTTCCTCATCTCTATCATTTTAAGAATTCTTTCAAAAAGTGCATCGTTTTGTACATGAAGGAAACCCCACGTTTTTGAAACAGATAACCGTGTTTTACAATTATCAGAGGTAGGTGTTTCTTTACTGTATTTCATTATAATGTAGAGGGGCCTGAAGGTAATGAGCTCAGATCACAGTTGCATGAATGAGAGGATGATGGGAAAGAAGCTAGGTTTGTGAAAGCTCTGTGACTTTTGTGTGGGTTCCTTAAAGTGGTACCTGACAGCTATCCCAGAACATCCTGGACTTGAGCTTGGTTAGGACAACTAATACCAAGGGAGGAGGTCAGACCCAGCAAGTAGGGCCTGCCGAGGAATCTCTAGGCAGCCTCGTGATCTCTTAAGCAAGGTGGTTGCACTGTGATTCCAGGTCATCTTTCTATGCAGAGCAGAAAAGCCAGTTAGTGGTTGCAATACCTCACACAGGTGGGAGGGTGGATGTGGGTGCTGGGGAATGACAGAATAATGTATTAGTGCCATTGGAAATTTTATTTTCCCTTTGCCTAATGTAGTCATGGTGTAGAAATTTGAGAAAGATTGCTGAATAGTTTCATTTCATGCCTTAAGGTGTTTCATTTCTTTAGTGCCATATTTGAAAATGTAATGTATGAGTCTTAACTTTCAGACCACCCCGTTCATTATTTCTGGAGTGCTAGGACCTTCCTTTTGTATTCTGTATCTCAGGCCACCTGCTGTTAGGCTCACAGTCAAACATTCGAAATGACCATTCTGCTCCAACAAGGCAGAGCTTGGAATTTCAAATCTTTGTAACTGCAGTAACTGCCTCTCTATTTTTAATTAAATTGCCTATCAATCTAGTCACATACCTTTAAAATACAGGTATCTATTCCTTCAAGGATTGCTTTGATCCAGAAACTTGGGGGTGAAGAAAGAAAAAGAAAAAAATATATACACTTACATATTCAGTATGGGGCTTCTTTGTTAAAAAAAAAAAAACCTTACATCTTTAAGAAGGAAATGGGTAAAATTCATAATTTCCTACTAAGTAGCACCTAATTTTAAGCACACCTAAGTTCTGACTTTAAAGTCCCCAGCTAGTTTTCCAGTTAATATTCTTTTATTAGATTCTGACTGTTGCAAGCATGACTGTTTATTTAATGACTTCAATCTAGGTCAAGAAACTTGAGTGAATAACATGGTCTCTTTAATGCTTATTATTGGAAGCCATTGAGTAAAAGGTAATTGGACTCTGCTGAATATGTTTAGGGTACAGTAGACATTCTGATTTCTATTACAGCCTTACTCATAATTGCAATAAAGTTAAATCTGCAAAAACTTGATGGTTCTGTAACCACATTAGCAGGCAACAGAAAAATTTTGTGTCTTGTTCTTTTCTCCCTCCCACCTACCCTCCTGTGCATTTCTGTTACATCACCCTATCCAGATGACAATTTGGGGGAAAACACATACTTATTTAATATTGACTTACAAAATGATATGAGAAGATTTATTATTTTCCAGTCTCCATTGCTTCACACTGCTCACAGCCTTAATTGAATATTACCCCCCAAAATTTTAAATGTTCATGCCTGTATTCATGTCTTTAAGACTTTTGTTTTTCCTTATCAAATGTTTTGAAAAGGAGAGTAATTGAATAATCTCTAGGGAAGATAGGGTGGAAGGAATTATTTGAGTGCTGAATATCATGTTACATTGCTTACCTAAAGCTGTCCTCCCATTGATGTTTTTTGAATGAGGAAGCTGAAGCTCAAACAGTAAAATAATTTTCTGTGTTGTATGTAGAAATGCTGTAATCAGCATTTGAACACATATCTGACTGAAAAACCTATTATTTTTCACCCATAGTCTGCCTTTCTGATTTCATAATAGAAAATACTAGCTGGAATGTTCATGGGTGTATGAGGAGCTAGACATTGTCCCAACTGTATTATTTATACTATCTCCACAAAGCCTCTCTATAACAAGGTAGACAGCAAGAAGTTGATTAATTTGTCTAAAGTATGCAGAGCTCATAACTGATTGACCTCTCACTCTACCCATGATACTTTAATACTTTCTTTCATTATGTCCTCTATTTTAAATATGCAAAGCATGTTTTAATGAGAAAAAAATGCATGAAATTCAAGGTTAAGGCTGTAAAGAGAAGTATATTCATTAAATGGTTAATTACTCATTGTATTTAGAATCCTACAGTAAAAATAATTGGCAAAATTAATTTAAACAGCATGTTTCATTTAACCCAGTATATCCAAAATAGAAATTTAACATGCAATCAAAATAAAAGATTTTAGGTGAAATTTTTGAAAATTCTACGTCTCTTTCATGTTTTGGGCTTTTGGTTGAAGATGGTAGGTGTATGTGGCTCCATGCAGTGGCAGAATGGTAATGAGAGACATTGCCAGCTGTGACCCCCAGAATGTGTACACTGTAAACACATCTACTGCCTTTCATCTCTGTTGCCACAGTCTTACCCAGGACCCATCATTTTTTACTTAGCTTAGCAGTTGGCCTCAGAAATGGTCTTTCTGCCTAAAGCTTACAGTGGATTCCTGTCCTCTAAAGAATATAAATTCAGGTTGCTTGTTGTTTCTGCCAGTCTGGCCCTGCCTCTTTTATGCTCCCATGTTACTACTACGCAGGTTCCTGACAATGCCAAACACATTCTTCCTTCCATCTTGTTCCTGCCTGTCTCCCTGGTAGGTTTACACTGTTCCTTATCTTTCCTTATGTAGCATCAAGGTCTCAACTTATCATTGAGAGACCTCTGCAGCAGCTATAGAAGGAGTGTCCACAGCAACAACGAGAATAGCTAATTTTTGTTGAGCTCTTCGTACCCCACATGCTACTCTTTTTTTTTTTTTTTAATTTTAGAAAGGCAAAACAGAAAAAAAGGTAGAAGTAATATAGAATTTCAAAAAAAAAGCTGTACGAAATCAATACTAGTCAATATGTTACATATTGTTATCTTAGAAGTAGTTGCTCAAGTTAAGAGATCTAGGCATGAAAAATGATCAAACAATGGCAACACAAACTATTTCTTCTGACAGACTAACAGAGAATTAGTAGTATAGTTATGTATCTTGCGTACTTCAGTAGCTCTATCGGTCCTTACAACCACTCTTTGAAATGAGGGATTATTATCATTTTGACTATATAGATAATGAAATTGAAGCATGGAGAATTCCATCATTCATTCTTTCAATCATTTGTTTTATTTTCTTCATCTTTTATTGTGTTCTGCAGTTGTTTTGCTTTATTCTAGAACATAAAATCCCAGAGAGGGGATCTTATTTTTTGCTTATTCTATAGCATTTTTTAAAAGTGCCTGACACATTTAGACTCTTAAGTATGTTAGATGAATGAAAGGACAATTGAATGAACTAATGAACAACAAACAGGTGTTATTGGTTGGATCATGTGATGAGAAATGGAAGACTTCAGAGATGAGCCTTCTGCTGTATGAGAGGGTCCAAAGCCTTTCACTTAAATAACTGTTGAGCATTTTTCTCTCTGTTCTATTAAGTAATTCTGTGTGCATATAAGACTGCACCGAATGTAGGTAGAGGGAGAAAGGAAGGTATATGTAAACAGACTCAGCGAAGCAGATCAGTGGCTGTCAGATGGTTGTTGGCAACAGATTACAATAACTACTTAATCTCTTCAAACATGGCGCTTTAGCTGTGACTGCAAAGCAGCAGTTGACTTCATGACTGCGTGTTGGCTGCTTATTAAGGTAACTGTTGCTGTGAAACATGTTCATAAAGGCTCAATTAGGAGAATTTTATTTTTGTCTTTAAATTTCTCTGCTTTTCTGAACAAATGAGCTATTGACTTTTCTCTCCCTGCCTAGTGCCTGGTGGATACTAATTTCACAGGACTTTAGAGCTGAAAGAGATCATCAGATTATCACTCTAGCTTCCTCGTTTCTAAGAGAAAAGAAGTGGTTTGTGGAAGGTTATGTGGTAGTTGATAGGAAAACCAGAGTTTGTCTCATAGCCACTACTGGGTTTAATAATAACACTGGGGGCAAGATGAATACTTGTTCACTGTAGAGTCATAGTTAGAGGGGCCGGGAGTTTGGCCCTTAGTGGCTTAAGGCCTGCTGGGCAGGTGTGAGGTTGTGAGTTTGAGCTCCAGTATCGCAAAAAAAAAAAAAAAAAAAAAAAGAGTCATAGTTAGAATGCTGACCCACCAAC
>RJWM01007534.1:0-14609 GCA_004363535.1 Dasyprocta punctata | reverse complement strand
TGGTTTTCTGAGGCAGGGTCGCACTATGTAGCTCAGGCCGGCCTTGCGCTGGCGTTGTAGCCCAAGCCGGCCTCGAACTCACAATGCTCCGCCTACCTCAGCCTCCCGAGTGCTGGGATTAAAGGCGTGCGCCACCACGCCCGGCTGTATTTTCTTGATAATGGAAATTATGGCTGGAAGCTGAAATGGCCACTAGGAGGATGTTGCTTAAATATCCTTCTTTCCTAATACAAAGTAATGCCTTCTTGTGAGCAGTCAGTATGTAAGGGTGATATATGGCTGATTTTTCCCTCTGCTGATACTGTTGGTTGTTCAGAAGTCTAGAAATAAGACTTGGTCCAGTTGTAACTAAAAATGAAGAATTTTATCTGGTAAAATCTTAGGGTTTATGTATGCATAGGGCATATTAACAAATTTTGTCATTAATTGAAATTGACCACAGTTCAGAAAACCAAACTACTTTTCTGCTATTGGAGAGTGAGAGAATAAGAATCAGGCCGCTTATTATAAACACTAAATATGGCAGTTTTCAAAAGAGTTGGAATTTGAATTGCTGAATTATGTCTATTCCATTTGACATAAATAAACAGTAGTCTTTTCCTTGCTCGTTTCAATGAAAGCTTGACCAAAATAGTCTATTCTGGGAAACTGATTTGATTTTGGCTGGTTTTAAGAAATTTAGACCTTGAATCGTCCAACCTTGAAGGAAGCTAAAATGTTTCAGAAGCCTCTACGGAAGTGTGCTTTAGTAGAGAAGGAGGCTGCTCAGTTCCTTTCCTTAAAGTCATGGGTGTGTGAATGTGCCGCCAATTTGCTCTGTGGAATTTTAAGAAGACTAATGGTGTCATTAATGGATGTCAAGTGTCTGAGAACACTGAAGGCTGAAGAGTTAATGCCTGAGCGATTCTCCTAGAAAATCCAAAATGTAGTGGTGTATTTGTCTGGTGTCATTATCATCAATAGTTGTGTGTCTGCACTTGGGGATCATCTTGAGATGCCCCTGACTATTTAGACATTTGAAAAAGAGCAGCATCTTCTCATTTCTTTTTAAGAAGCAACATATGATAGGAGCAAAGTCACCTGCGAATGGGTAGATTGGTTCTGAGATTTCAGGGTTTGTTGGTCTGTCCAACTGGGTGGTTGAGTATCCGTTTAAATTTGGAGATAGAGTAGGGGTGTGTCACAGAGTTAAACATTGGCAGCTGTAGGGAAAGGACGAAAAGTGGTAGCCAGCAAATCTAAAGTAGCATGGCCCCATTGCCAGTTCCAATAGACTGAGGAGTTTGTCTCTGTGGAAACATCTTCCCCTTTTGTGAGATTGGGTGCATTAGGCTTTGCTAGCCTATGAGATTCTTATTTCATCCAGCTCTGGTGGTTGGATTGGTTAAGGAGCTTACCAGATAGAATATCACTTAGTCATTTGAATTTCTTCATAGGCTGACCTGGGAGAGTTGAATTGCTTATGGGCCTTTCATTATTCTAGTTCTTACAGCAATCACTTCTCATCATAGGTTTATTTGGATTTATACATCAGTCTTACAGACTTGGGTAACCTATATCTCCTTGTAAGAGAGGGTTCTGCTCTTGGTATATTGGTAATCTGCTTTTGTTCATTTGTGAATTCATCACACATTGAGAGCTTACTGTAAAGCACAGGTATCGTAGTCAGGAGATGTTTCATGTAACAGAGGAGGCAGGTAACTGGACATTACACTACAAGTAAGGAATTACCACTCTGAGATATCATGTGGGAGACAGTGGGCCAGCCTCTCATTTCAATGAGACTCAGCATCTGAACTTACCAACCTCATAAACTTTTTATTAGTCAGTCAGCATTTTACTATTTGCACACATATATTCTTTTGTTTTATGCCAGCTATTCCAGGAAATGGACATACAGTATTTCAGTTTCACAGACTAGGAAACTGAAACTAATGAGAGTACGTAATTGACCTTGTCATTTAGTAAATACTCTCCATTTAACTATACTTAATGTGGAGTTTCAACTTCTTCCATGGTAGACTTCAGAGTTCAGCCTGGACCACCTTGCTACTAACCCAGGGAAACTAGGTTGCTGACAGAGTTCCAGAAGCAGGCCACCAAAAATTTTGGGAGTCCATTTCCATTACATGTGCAAGTGTTGTGTGTCTCCCTTTCTACATTAGGCTCAGAAAAGCTTCAGGAGATCCCAGGAAATGAGAATGTGACTAAGCTATGTTCTTTTCTCTCAGCAAAATTCACCCATAGCATGGCTTAAAGATGAAGATGGCTCCTGAGGGCCCAGTTTATCAGAAAGAAGACTGATTGGGAACCAACACTAGATCTATGACTGTGCTCTCGTCTTCACTTCCTGTGAGAGCACCCGTGATGTAAACGCAGATCAGTTCTTATTAGTCCTTAGGAGTTCATACAGGTGGATTAAAGGCTAGTATGTTTTAATGGCTTAAGTGAACAGACTCTCTGAATTATCAAACAAATCCTGAGGAACATGACTTCCCTCCTTGCAGGGAAGAACTGTATAACAGGACTGGGCCTTCTTAGTCCTGCCTTCTCTCAGGTGGGAGTGAAGAGAGTCTCTTCTGGGTTACCTTTGTCACTGCTGTATCCCGAGAACTCAGGGCCGCCTCACTTAGGTGTGCACACAACTCTTTAGGTAGTCATCATGACTGATGAACGTGGCAGTTTGCAGAGGAAATAATTTTTTAAAAAGTAGAAGTCTAGCCTGCCTGGCAGGCGTGAGGTTGTGAGTTCGATCCCCAGTACCAAAAAAAAAAAAAAAAAAAAGTAGAAGTCTGAAAGCAAATTGTCTGGTTCAGTAGCGGAATTTTTACCTCTGAGACCCAGGAGACATACTGTATGAGATCAGAATTACTACTCACCTCTCTCAAAATGTCAGTTCATTAATTTGAATAAAAGAGATTTGTATCTCCTTCCTGGTTTGATAGGCTACTCATATAACCAGACCTAACTGGCCTGTTTCTACAATGTCAGGTAAGAGTTCATTCAAATTATAATAGTTATTAATTCTCACCTTCCAAAATATCAAAAATGCAGTCCTTTTTCCCAGGTACCATCATGAGAATATTTAGGACTTCTGGGGTTGCTGTGCCACTTGCTAGGAATCAACAGGGTATCAGGTACACAACAGAGAGTGAACTCGTGGGGTCTCCATGTCACTGCCAAATTTGCTGGTGCCTTGTCAGTGCTAAGGAGAGAGTGTTCATCAGATCTTACTGGCGAAGGATCTCACTCCATGCTTTCAGTGTAAATCTTTGTTCCCTAGTATGCATCTGGTTAGGGAATACCAGGCCCCTAAGAGTTCTGCTGCAATTCAGCTTCACAAATCCCATTTTTGCCAGACTTTTCCACAGTGCCTAAAGCAAGCCTATAAGATCTGCCATATTTTGTGCCCTGTACCATCCAGACCTTTCTATGGCCTTACTCCTAAGAAAAGGTCACCAGTGTAGATTTAGCCTCTTTCTTTTTGGTGAGTTTTTTTGTTTTTGTTTTTGTTTTTTTTAAAGAGGCTCTTTATTGTCTGGCCTTGGTTTGGACCCTGCTAATCCATAGTTAAACAAACTACTCTCACTCGCATGTAAAGGAAAGAATTGATTCCAATTCCTTTGTCTCAAGAGGCTCCTTAACCTCATAGAAAATTCCCGATACAGATTAATGTGTGAGAGGAAGATGCGCTATCTGGCTCTCCCTGGCATCATTTGAGACCCCAATATATAAGGGGATGTATGGTGAGAATTAATTCCTAGCTCCTCAGGATCATCCAAAGGCCCAACCCTTCAAAACTATAGTTTTATCAAGTAAATCCAGCCTGTGGACCTCTCTCAGAGCAGAGTGGAGAGCTGGTTTTCCTGAAGTCCTCTCTCCAGTGGAGGTGCCAGAAGCAGTATACTCTGGTTTTTGAGCCATCCTTGAAGATGATCTAATAAAGGATGTTCAAGTATAGTTAAGGGGTACATGTGCATGTGTGTTTCACTGGGAACCCAGGGCCTCACATGTAGTGGACAAGTGCTCTACCTCTGAGCTACATTCTCAGTCTGATTTTTAAAAATTCTATATCCCTTTTGAGCATCCATACATGAAATTATGATATAGCTGGAGGAGGAAAGCTTGCCTTGTGTCTACAACATGGTGTAGTAATGGGTCATCGGTAACTGTGTAACCATGAGCACAACTACCAATGTCTCTAAAACTGTAACATGGATATAACTGGACCTGACTTGGAATCACATGGTCTCCAGGGTGGTGTGCAAAATATGTCTCTTACCTTAGCTTTCTGTGCTTACTGACAGGCAGAGAACAGGCTCCAGACTTCATTAGCACCAGAGTCCTCTAGGAGCTGGCCTGGGTGCTTCTCCCGCTGGGGTTGCCTCCATCTCTATCTTGCCTGTTGTGTGTGCTGCAGTACCACCACTGTCTTAGTACCCCCCACATACCTTTATAACCCTCTTTCTCACCTCCAGCCACATGTTCATTTCCTTGCTTTTGCAGAACACCTTGGCTATTCTCCTACTTCATACACTACCCACTCCCCACAGGCAGGCTTTCCCTGTACCATTTGTTGTTGCCAGCTCTTGGTTGTCACTAGTCATGCCTTTATCAGTGGGTGGAGGAGCATTTGCTTACCCTGAAAATAAAAAAAAAAAAGAAAGAAAGAAAGGAAGAAACCGACAATTTAACCACTCCTTTGTCATTGCCATGTATTTATTGGGCAAACATTTATTGAGTACTTGCTGTTTGTTGACTGGTGTTAGGAGGATGAATAACTCATCATCTTTGGCTCCAGGGAGTTCCTATTCTAGTAGGGGGAGACTGATTCATAAACAGACAGCAAGAAAAAATGTTTTGCTTGGGAAGGAGTATATCCAGGGGACTGTGGGGACACAGAGCAGCTCCACTGCCTATAACCTTATAGAACAGACCCCACATGTTAGTTAGCCTTAGGGGAGGAGTTGATATTCGCTATGTAGAAAAGAGGAAAAATGGGCTTTTCAGATGCAGTACTGTTGGCATCCCTAGCCAAGGGTAGGGGATTGGCCACTTAATCCCGGTTCCATTTAGTTTTTGCCAAAAGGTACAATAAGCAGTTTAAAATGTTTTCTTTTCAATATCTTTTCTTCTAGATCTTGTATGTCTTTTTTTTTTTTTTTTTGCGGCACCGGGGATTGAACTCACAGCCTTGCGCCTGCCAGGGCAGGCGCTTAAGCCACTGAGCCAAACTCCCGGCCCTGGTTTTTTGAGGCAGGGTCGCACTATGTAGCTCAGGCCGGCCTTGCGGTCGCGTTGTAGCCCAAGCCGGCCTCGAACTCACAATGCTCCGCCTACCTCAGCCTCCCGAGTGCTGGGATTAAAGGCGTGCGCCACCACGCCCGGCTTTGTATGTCTTTTTAAATAGTTGTGGTCAGTGGTACCACAAGGTACCTAACTGAATCCGTTACATTGTTCCCATGACTGTAAGATGACTGTAAAATGATTGTAAGATGATTGTAAAATGATTTTAAGAAACCTAAAATTCATCTCATCAACTGCATGGTAATTGAAGAAATAATCAGATGATTGTAGTGACTTAGATCATTGTGGTGGTTGTTGATTTAAACCTTGATGTTTATCCTTTTCTTATTTCATCTAAATAAAGCAGAAAAGCACTAAATATGTATGCTTAGACTCTTGAATATATATATATATATATGTATATATATATAAATATATATATAATATTATTTTTGGGTACTGGGGATCAAACTCGTGACCTTGTGCTTGCCAGGCAGGCGCTTATGCTACTGAGCTAAATCCCCGGCCCCCTTGAATATATTTTAGATTATCTTTGTCTCATTAGTTTTATCTAAACTAATGTAACCTAGCTTGAAACTATTTAATTTTGCACATCTTTTTATATGATGAGGGAAATAAATTGGGCATTTATAGGGGAAAGGTGTAAAAATTTAAAGTTGATGTTTCTGTTTTTGAAAGGAACCAGTTTTTAATTGGCTATTAAGTTATGACTTTAAAATATAATAGAAATATTAGATGTAGGGATTTTACTTCTTATTATAAAGAAAACAAGAACATCAATAAAGGGAAGTATGTACCATTGATTAGATTTTACATTCTAGAATACAAATACAAATGCAAATATAAAATGTATGTGTGGTCTGGATAATAAAATAAATCATTTCCTGTTAAAATAAAATAAGACTCTTTTTAAGGTTATGAGAAGACAGATGATGTTTCAGAGAAGACCTCACTGGCTGACCAGGAGGAAATAAGGACTATATTTATCAACCAGCCTCAGTTCACAAAATTCTGCAATAACCATGTCAGGTAAGAATTGCCAAACAATGTCATGGAGCAGCCATCATAGCTGAGTGAGACAAGTTGAAATGAAAATGTTTGTAAAGAGCTTTTGATTCACTCAGTATTTTGGTGCTCCTTGGCAATGCCAATAGGCTGTTTCTCCATCGATCCAATCAAGAAGTGTTAATAAGGATCTAGAAGTAGGAAGGAGCAGAAAGGCCCAGTACCCATTCTTTACCAATTCTGTTTATGGTATCTGAATATGAAAGTTGTTCACAGGTAAATGCCATTGTTCTAAACCTATGAACAGAATAATGTATTGTTTTGGGTTAGTATGTTTTTAACATTATTGGAGAGATCTTTGCAGTTATGCACCAAGAACTTTATTTATTTTGCTAAGTAGTCTTTCCATATTGTGTTTTGGTAGTTGTGAAACTTATGGTACTGAGGATGGTGGATTGTAAGACTTACTTCACTGCCCTGTTAAGTTTTCAGTCCAATAATCATATAAGAAGCAGTCCTGTAAACTGGGCATGGTTGCACATGCCTGGAATCCCAGCACTTGGGAGGCTGAGGCAGGAGGATCACCTTGAGTTCAAGGCCAGCCTGGGCTACATAGTGCATTCAAGGCCAACATGGGTGATATAGTGAGACCTTCTCTCTAAATAAATAAATAAATAAATAAATAAGGCATCCCTGACAAGCACTAGTCACTAAGTGGCCTCTGGCACCAGGTGAACACTCTCAGTACTCACCAGTGGCTAAATTTCCGGATCTTAGTTGTGCCCATTTAAAATTAGTATTTGCAAGTTGGAATTCTTGAGTTACATTTCTTAATTCAGAGATTGTGACAAGTCTCCCTTTTAATCTCCCTTATATTTTATAATCCAGAGGAAGTTCTAGATCTCTCCAAGACAGAAGTGGCCATATCCTTAGTGATGACATAATGTAGCATCCTTGCCAAGTTCCTAAAGTGGCATGAGCACAATTCAGGCAGAATCTCAGAAAATTTCCCATTTCCCTGAAATTATCATGTCTAGTCCTGCTCTAATTGCTAATTATTTAGTAATATTGTGTTAACACTCTATTTTCTCTGTATTTTCAGTTCTTTGTAAGCTACTCCTGGTAATTTTAAGGAGAATAATTGGCTAAAGAAGACAAAAGATAGCATACAGAAAATTCACTCTATTTAACCATTTCTTTTCACTCTTTTTCATTTAAATTAATAATTCTTTGCAATAGTCCCCCAATTGGAAGCAGTGAGCAAATATTCATCACCTTATTTTTTATGTGTTGGTAACAGAATTTTGTGAATGTGGATGCTGTTTGCATAGTAACTTGAGTTTTATGCTACTTTTCATTTTTGTTTTCTAGCACTGCAAAATACAACATAATCACATTCCTCCCAAGATTTCTCTACTCTCAGTTCAGAAGAGCTGCTAATTCATTTTTTCTCTTTATTGCACTGCTTCAGGTAAAGTCTCATCATAACACCTCAGTTCAAGGTCAAATGTTCAGTCTTAATAAATGTTTTTGTTAAGTCTATAGCTAATCCCCTGAGGCTGACCTAAATGCAGAGATGACCTGCATTTGGTGGACATTTCCAGCTACTGCTCCAAGTAGTGTGAGAATACAGTAGTGTGAGAATTCTACTTCCTCTTCACATATTTTGATTCATTTTTTTTCCCAGCTTATTGTAGATGTTCTGTACATGATGTGGAAAATGTTACTCATTCAGAATGGTAAAGGAGGGTGGCACTTTTTCCTAAAATGTTAGCTCAGTTTTCAAGCAGTTACAGTAAAGATGTGAAATTTAGAGTGCAAAAATCACCGCTTGAAGAGTTTCAACAAATGTTTTAGAAAAAATGTTTTATTAAAAAGTAGCATATGTTCATTGTAAAAAGAAAGCTTTTTTAAAAAATGCAGCAAAACATCAAGAAAATAATACTGCTATTATTCTATCACCAGAGCTAACTGTTAAAAATTGGATGTGTGTGTCTCTAGTCTTTTTTCCCCTCTAAGCATTTTTTATTGATTTAGATAGCAAAAAGGAATTACAGAGTACATACTGTTTTATAATTTGCTTTATTCATTTGATAATGCATAGGTGTTTTCCTAGTTAATCATTGTAAGGGTTTGCAGGGGGTACTGTGTTTTTTGTTTTGTTTTTGGCCTTACTGGGGATTTGATGATTATACGATATTATATGACTATGCTGTTATTACTTAACCAGTTATCCATTGTAGCTGCTAGTCTGGTACGTGTTCTGTATGTTTATCATGTTGCTAATATGCTCCTTTGGCTACTTATTAGATAAGGCAAGTTGTCCCACCCGGTGTTAGTCAGCCAAGATCGTGAAATCAATGAAGCATATTTTAGAAAACAGTAAGACTTTGTTGTTTCAGACTTACTGGAAGCTTCCTGATTCTCATTGGATTTCTCTCTTGTTCTTCCGTTTTTTTCTTCATATAGCAAATACCTGATGTGTCACCAACAGGTCGTTACACAACACTGGTTCCTCTCTTATTTATTTTAACTGTGGCAGCTATCAAAGAAATAATAGAAGACATTGTAAGTATTTAAATTTTCTCATAAATGTGACTGATATATATATTTTTTTAAATATTAGTTTATTTAATTTATGGCACAGGTTGTTTCATTCAACTTTAAAGTGTGTAGAATATGTTCCTATTACTTAGGTTAATTCTTACTAGATTAGTATGTTCCTCTATTTTTTAAGTTAATTCCCAGTACTTGTTAGTACTCCCTTATGTTTATAGTGTAATAATGAAAGTAACTTGAATGTAATAATTAACACGAATGGAACACTGAATTAGAACATTATTTTCAATTAAGTAACTTATGTTATTTTTTTGCATTTTTAGAATTTTTAAATTTAAATTCTGTAGTTTTTACCATATTAAATACCTTTGATTCATTCTCATCTTATTTCAGTAGTTCTGAGTTTCCTTTCCATGTATCTTATTTTAGTAAAAATGAGAAACCTCATATTTGCTATTTTTAGCATTCTGTAATAGAAGAGAAACTGAGAAGTGAATTTCCCCATTCTAAAATAACCTCTCCTCTTCAGGTTCTTCCCCCCGCCGCCACCTCTATTTTACCCATTTTAACTGTCTTGTTTGAGGAAGACAAGTTTTTGGTGGGGTATTTTTCCACATTCTTTTAAAATACTTTCTTGCCCATTCAAAATAACCTTCCAAGCATTAGGACAATCAAATGGCAAGGCAAGGAAAGACTGGGAAAGTGTTTAGAACGGTTCAATTTAAAATTTCACAAAGTTAAATATTAATATTAATAATGTGCAACATTATTTCATTGACATTTATTAAGAGAAGACATGAGCCATTCTATCACTAAGCCCATTAGAAATCAGGCAATTGAACATTCAGATGAGCAGTCTTGCAAGCCTCTAAGAGTAGATACACAGGCTGAGTGTGTGGGTGCCTGTGTGTGGGGCACCATTATCCCCTTGAATGCAAACAATGTACTTTACAAGCGCAATGACCTGCGGCATTTAAGAGACTGTTTTTCATCTGTATTGCATCACGCAGACTTTCCATCCTTTAAATTACTGGTTGGATTTAGCTGTCTGTAGGAATTCATCTTACTGCAATTTTGTCTTTCTTTGCTTTCTGTACTCCCCTTTCTTCCTTCGTCTAGTGTAATTTTTATGGAGCACTTGTTATTCGCTAGGCATTAGGTTATTGTTTTTGCTCAGGTTTTTTTCACTTACTTCCCCCAGTAACTTTGAAAACTGGTTAAACTCCATTGAAAGTTAAGTAAGTTGGGGCTTAGGAAAGATGTAACTGTTCAAGAAAGTGATGGAATGAGAATTTCATCTCACATACTGCTGTTTGCTCTCCACCTATGCAGAATCATCAACAGTAACATAAACACTTACTCTGCTTTTTTGGTTCCATGCACTTGTTCTGTGTTACCTACAGTTATTATATTTTATAAAAACCCAATAAAGTATTATTGATCCTTATTTAGTAGACATGACAGAGAAAACAAAGGCGTAAGGTACCTTGTCCAAGGTTACACAGCTGATAACCAGGCTTGTTAGATTTCAAATAGTATGGCTCTGGAGCCCTGCTTTATTAGTATGCTTCTAAACTGCATAATGCTTTTAAAATACATAATAAAATTGTATCCAAGAATTTTTTAAAACACAACTCCTATTGGTGTAATATAATAATTGGGTACTGTTAGGGAAAAAAAGCTAATCACACAGTGCCTGAAGGATGTAATAATAGTATTGTGAGATAATAATATTAGATGAATTTGCTTTCCACTGAAATCAGTGTTAAAATATTGACCAAAAATTGTCTCTTAAGAGTTGCTTAACAAGTTTATATCAAACTGTAAAGTGATAAGAAGTTTGAAATATTACTCTCTAGAAAAAGAAGCAAAAAAAAACAAGTAATAGTTTAGATAGTTGTACAGATTTACCTATCAGAAATTATAGTGAATACATACATTTGTGCAACTATTCAACAAAAATACATGGAACACTGCTTAGGTGGCAGGCATTCATTAGGATGTACATTAGAATATGTTAACCTTGGGTACTTGGGGAAGATCAGTTGCAGTCATCTGGTTTTGCAGTTCCCGGTGTTTTGGCTCTGCTTGTAACGGTGGGAAAGGAAAATGGCCCTACTGTGCTACAGCCAGGGTTGTGGTCAGAGCTTCAATCTCGAGACTAATTCTGATGGATTGGTCTTGCTATAAAAGAACAACAACTGATTTTTCTGACTTCTTAAGTATTGTAGGCTGTACAAAAGGTAAGCATAATAGTGAGAAATCACCCAAGCCAGTCAAGACTACTGAGAAGAAAGAACTATCTGAATTGAAACCCAGATTTCAGAAACATATCATTCAAGCACCAAAACCAGTAGAAGCAATAAAAAGACCAAGCCAAGATGAACCAATGACGAGTTTGGAATTAAAAATAATTGCCTCTCTAAAACAAGCACTTGATAAACTTGAATTGTCATCAGGGAATGAAGAAGATAAAAAAGAAGAAGACAGTGATGAAATTAAGATTGGGACTTCATAAAAATGGAGGGTGTTTGAAGACATATCAGGGTCTACAGAGTCTAGAAGAAGGCTGTGTATATCATTCTGGAATACCTGTTTTCCATGAGGGGATGAAATATTGGAGTTGTTGCAGAAGAAAAACCTCTGATTTTAATACATTCTTAGCCCAAGAAGGGCGTTCAACAGGGAAACACGTGGGGACTAAAAAGGATGCTGGGAAAAAAGTTGTTCCATGTAGGGTGGCGTCAGACTGGAGGTGAAATCACCATTTCAGTATATGCTAAAAATTCACTTCCTGGTCTTAGTCAAATAGAAGCAAACAGTACTTCATTAAATGTGCACATTGTATTTGAAGGAGAGATAGAATTTCATCAAAATGTAAAATTATGGGGTGTGATTGATATAAAGCGAAGTTATGTAACTGTGACTGCTGCAGAGATTCAGATCTCCTTGAGAAAAGCTGAACCTATGCAGTGGGCAAGCCTTGAACTGCCTACAACCAAAAAACAGGAAAAACAAAAAGAAGATAATACAGATTGAGTGGAAGAAGGAAAGAAAAGCTATTGCCTCGAAGTTGTAACTTGCTGCTGTATTTTATTGTTGCTGTTTTGCTTGTAAATCTGGCATTTCAGGGTCAACATTAGGTTTTTAAAAGCCAAAGTCGGGTTATCTTTTTGTCTTGTTTTCCCTTTGAGAGCTATAAGATTGACTGTTCACGTTTATGTCCCATACTTGAAGCTAGAAAATAACTCACAATGTAATTGCAGGATTTCTTAGTACAGTATAGTGTTAGGCACAAAAATAATGTAGGACTTTTTAAAGAACTTTTGTCCCATAATTAGTAAAGCATAAAATGTCAGATTTTAATAAAATATTTCATGGGGTTTTGTTTCTACAAAACTTGAAAGTTTTGAAGGAGAATCTGTATTGTCTTACCTATCTAGACAGTTTTTCTAGGAGGATTAATTCTGAGAATCCAGTAGGTAAAAGGGAATATGTGTTGACTAACAAATTTGAACTTTTTTACAATTTAATTTAAGAAATAGATACTTATACTACTTGCCAAGTGTATGATTTAAAATACATGAAACAATATTATAGCAGTGTCAATTTAGCTAAAATTCACCATTTTATAGGACTAAGCAATAAATGTTAAAAAATCTCTGCTGATGAGACAAGAGAAAGAAATAAAGGGAATAAGGATAGGAAAGGAAGAAGTGAAATTATCATTATTTGCAGATGATATGATACTCTACATAGAAGACCCCCAAAAATCCATTAAAAGACTTCTAGAAGTAATAACCAAATTCGGTAAGCTTGCTGGATACAAGGTGAACACTCAAAAATTAATAGCATTCCTGTACACAAACAACAAAGTCACTGACAGAGAAATAAGGGAAACCACACCCTTCACTATAACATCCAAAAAAATGAAATACTTAGGAATCAACCTAACGAAGGAAGTAAAAGACCTATACAGTGAAAATTACATTACTCTGAAGAAGGAAATAAAAGAAGATTTCAGAAAATGGAAAGATACTCCCTGTTCATGGGTAGGAAGAACAAACATTGTGAAAATGGCCATTCTCCCAAAATTATTATACAGATTTAATGCAATCCCAATCAAAATACCACTTGCCTACCTCACAGAGCTAGAGAAAACATTCCTGAAATTCATCTGGAACCAGAAAAGACCTAGAATAGCAAAGGCAATTCTGGGCAACAAAGGGAAGGCAGGAGGCATCACAATCCCTGACTTGAAACTCTACTACAAAGCTACTGTGATAACATCAGCATGGTACTGGAATCAAAACAGACCTGAAGATCAGTGGAATAGATTAGAAGATACAGCCACAACTACAAACACTTAGCCACCTCATCTTTGACAAAGAGGCCAAACATGTACATTGGAAGAAAGATAGCCTCTTTAACAAATGCTACAGGAAAAACTGGCTTTCTATATGCCGTAAACTAAAACTAGATCCATGTCTATCACCATGCACTAAAGTAAAGTCAAAATGGATCAAAGATCTGAATATTAAAACAGAGACACTAAACTTACTAGAAGACAGAGTACGTAAAAATCTCGATGATATAGGAGTAGGCAGAGAGTTTATGAACAAAAATCAAATTGCATGGGAAACACTTTCCAGAATCAACAACTGGGATCTCATCTTACTAAAAAGTTTTGCATGCTAAAGGAAATCTCCAACAGAGTGAAAAGAAAACCCACGAATTGGGAAAATAACTTAGCCAATTGTCCATCAGACAAAGGACTTCTATCTAAGACATATAAAGAATTAAAAGAAATCAGGCCCCTAAAATTCAAGGACCCAATCCAAAAATGGGCATCTGAGATGAACACACATTTCTCAGAGAAAGAAATACAAATGGCAAATAAATATATAAAAAAATGTTCATCATCAGTGGTCATTCGGGAAATGCAAATTAAAACAACACTGAGATTCCATCTCACTCCAGAAAGAATGGCCAAGATTAAAAAATCAAGCAACAACAAATGCTGGAGGGGTTGTGGGGAAAAAGGAACTCTTCCCCACTATTGGTGGTAGTGTAGACTGGTGCGACCACTGTGGAAGTCAGTGTGGAGATTCCTCAAGAAGCTAGGATTAGAGATCCCATTCAACCCAGCTATCCCTTTTCTGGGCATTTTCCCAGAAGAATTAAAAACATCATACCACAGTAATATCTGTGCGCCCATGTTTATAGCAACCCAATTTGTAACAGCCAGATCTTGGAAACAACCCAAGTGCCCATCAATCAAAGAATGGATAAAAGAGATGTGGTATTTTTATACAATGGAGTACTACTCAGCTATTAAGAAAGATTGCATTGAGACTTTTATAAGTAAATGAACACGCCTTGAGACCACACTCATAAGTGAGATAAATCAACCCACATGTGTAAATACCGTATTGTCTCCCTAGTGTAAGAAACTTAAAAAGTATATATGATCCAAAATCTATAATAAATGCTATGTAAGGGTAAAAAACAGCTCAAAGAGCAAAAGTAATTGGGAAGGAAAAAGGGGGAAAGAGGGAAGGGAAAAGGAAGATATCAATCTGTATATATGTATATGTAAGATAACTAAAACGAGCATACTGCTGAATGTATTAGTTATTGAGAAAGAACAGTTAATACTCATATGATTAGATCAATTTTACATGTCTATATCTGTTAATGTAAACAACCATTTTGAAGATAACAATACACAGTATTGC
>RJWM01007533.1:0-77422 GCA_004363535.1 Dasyprocta punctata | reverse complement strand
CATAAGATAGTTTAAAAGTCTATACTACTAAATGCATTAACTGGTGAGAGAGAACAGTTGATATCCATAAGACCAGATCAATCCTACATGTCTTTACCTGTCAATCTGAACAGCCCCCTTAAGTGTAACAATATACAATGTTGCAACCACTGTAAAATTCCAACCATCTAAATTCCTAAACCTATAATTTTACAGTATCCAATATGTTGTTGTTGTTTGCTGATCTCTTTACTTTTTTGTTTCTCTTATGTATGATCATTTTTATATGCTTTATTAGTTTCACTCTGAATTATTTCACTTGATCATATTAGACCTGATGTTATGGGTATTTATTTCAATGATAACAAGAGGTATTCTAAGGGGAAAGGAAGGAAGGAAGAGAAAAGAAAAAAGACATAAATCTATAAATATTCATAAATAAGACAGTTTTAAAAAACCGTATTGCTAAATATAATAGCTATTGAAAAAGAAAAGTTAATATACCTGAATTGATAAATCTTACATGTCTATATCTGTCAATATGACCAACCCCTATGAAGGTAACGAAATGCAATATTGTAACTACTGTCAAACTTCAACCATCTCAATGTGTAAACCTACAATGTTATCATATCAGATCTGTTGTTCTCATTTGTCTGTCTTTTTTGATTTTTGTTTCTACCTTCTGTATCTATTTTCTCTTAAATAAAAAAAATTTTATTTTAAAGATAGTAAAATCCAATAAAACAGAACAGAACAAAGTCAATTAAAACAAAGCAGTAGACCTGGTACAGAACTTCAAATTAAGATACGAGGAAAGCAATAGCTACTATAGTACATCTTGTTATCTTCACAATAGTTGACCATTCCATCAGGTATAATAAAATCAAACCAAAAACAAAACAGAATAAAACCAATCAAAACAGAATATGAAATAAAGCAAAAAAAATTAATCAGAAAAAAGCAAAACAATGTGAACAATATTTGGCCTCAAAGACAAGAGAGAAGGGAATCCCCCATATTTGCTACATTGCATACTGTCATCTTCCCAAGAGATGCTCAGACTGCCTGCCCCAAAATCTACCTGCAAAATCTACCAAACAATACAAGCATTTATTTGCTTTATGTACCTTAGTTGCTATCAACTTAGCTGGTCCTCCAAACCAGCAGGTTGCTTGGGCGGGGGGGGGGGGCGGTGTCCTTGATTCTTAGCCCACAGGCCAGTAGGCTTATGGGAGGCACAAATCGTCCTCTTCCTGGAGTCTGCACAGGTCGTGCACCACTCACCAGGAAGGCAAGGTAGTTGTCTTCTGGCTGGAACCTTCCTGACCCAACATGATGGGTTCTCTGGAGTCACATATTGTTCTCTTCCTGGAGTCTATGCTAGCCCATGCTCTACTTTTTGACCTATTTCTTTATGAACACAATTTATCTGATCATAGGTACTGTACTGATATGACTATCATTAGTACACCTGAGTGTTTATGCTTGCAAAACTACACACATTATTATCTATTTTATTGTGTAAAGTCACCTATGAACTGTTCTTTCATGATCTTATACACTGCTTTAAAAAAATCTTTTAAGAAAACTAAACAGGTGTGGAATGGGGAGAACCAAAAAAAAGCTAAGCCCCACCTGTGAGCCAGCCAGAGCATGGAACAGGGAGAACCAGGAAGGAAGCTAAACCCCTGCCTGTGAACCCACATGCGCATGACCTAGGAGAGAAGAACATTCTTCCCCTATCCCCCACCGTGAGCGACCAGCTGATTTGGAGGAACTGCATTGTTTGATTAATTTTGCAAGCCTAAAACTGAGCAACTATTTAGAGGACAACAATATGCAACATAGTAACTATTTTAGATTTCCTACTGTCTTGTCACTGTTTTATTCCCTTTAAAATTAAATAAATAAATAAATAAATAAATAGCTAAACACACATCTTTCAAAGAATCCTTTAAAGTTATTTTTTTTTTCAAAATTGCATTTTCATGATTTTGATCTTTCAGGATATTAGACTTTAGAGATTTTGATTTGGGGAGGATTTCAACACTTGGGATTATGTCTTTTGAGATTATGGACCAAAACCCTTTAAAATCCTTGTCTCCAAATATAGCCCTGTCTCCAAATGGAACACTGGAGCTTACGACCTCAGCATGTGAATTTTAAAGAGACAATTCAGCCAATACCACGTATACCTGCTGTAGCTTCTAGAGAGGGCAGAAAGCATAATGCAAGTTGAGACACAATGAAGGACAAGATGGAAACACAATTTGTCCCTGTGAGATGTGGCACCTCCAGATGGAAAGAAGTTGGGATAAATGGGCTTTATGAAGAAGGACTGCCCATCCCTGAAACCTTGAAAATCAAGTAGGGTTCATCTTTCCCAAATACCCCTAATTAACAACATCAGTAGGACAGGGCGATGTTAGGATTAATGAAGATGAAAAAGTAACTTGACAATGACTATAATGAAAATGACATGCAATTTATGATTTAACCTAAACACAATAGGTGATGATAACACGTCCAATCTCCTCACTAGCCTGGCAGACTGGTGGTGAGAACACATACAGTTTGTCCTAGAGTGATTATTTTCTGTTCTCACTTACACAGTCTTCCATAGACACCTTACTATTGGGTTGAGGTATCTAATTCTCTCTTTTAGGGGGTTATGGAGTAATGGCAATGGTGGAGGTCAAACATGGACTCCATTACTGAGCAATACCTTAGCGTTCATTTCTCTCTTCTGTTTCTGATTACTTTTCACCCAAGGTTTGTAGATTTTGCTAACACACTATCTTAATGTCTTTAATTGAGAATGTGCCCATTGAATTCCATGAAAGCATGCCTTTCTTTATTCTCCATATGTTCTGCAAACAATGCTGGCTTGTTTTTACATGATTCCAATTAGCCTTGGTCTAGTGTGAGGATGAGTCCTGTCTTGGTTACTTTTTGCTCATTGCCGAGACAAAATACCTGGCGCCCAAAGTTAGGGAAGGAAAGGTTTATTCTTACAGTTTCTCGGGAGTTTCAGTCCATAAAGTGGGCTCCAAGGCAGCATGGGATGATGGGGCTACAGTTCATGGTGGCTGCAAGCTGCAAGCCACAATCTGCGCTGGCGAGAGAGAGGGCAGAAGCTGGGAAGCAAGCAAGAGGAAGACCCGCCTTCCCTTATACTGTATCTCAGCTCCACCCCTGGGCGGGTGTAGCAGTCACATCATTAATCCTGGTGCTAGACAACAAACTGATCACAAGCACCAGACTCAGCCCCATCAAAAGTATGAGGACTTGGGGGTACATAGCATATCCTATACAAGCCCCTCTTCCTCTCTAATCTGAGCTTTAGGGTGGTTTTGGCAGCTAAATGCCTCAGAAACAGCATTTTCTCTGTGAAAACATCATTTCTGACAAAATCACTGAACTCCAACCTGCTATGTGTATAGGAGAGAAATGTTATAGCCATTTTAACAGGATAATCCACTTCCTGTTGTGAGTCCAAATGAAAAATGAATCCTTTACTAGAAAAAAAACATAAAATGTATGACATTTTCTATGCTACCTATTAAATATCTTCTTTCTAATAATAACTCCTGGTGTTGTAATTGAGTCATTTTAATGTTTTGTTAGATTAGCAAGTAAATTCTCTACTTACCTTTATTGTAATCCCTTCAGGCAGATTTTTGCCTGTCCATAATACCCAATCCATGCAACATGTCATGGGTTGACAGCTATTCCTGAAAGTTATACCCATTATAAATTTAGTTGATTGAGATTGCCCTCCATTATTATTCTTAATGGATATATCCTCCTAAGATGAGAACATTGTATGGATAAAACTAAGTGCCACATCCAACTTGAGAAGGTTTATACTTGAAAAATAGAGAATAACTGAAAGTTATGAAGTAAAAAGATTGAATTTAAGAAAATACTGGTTGTAGCATTCAAAGCAGTGAAAAGGAATGAAAGAGGATAGTATAGGAAGCATTTATGGCAACTAAGACTTAAGACGTTTGTTCAAGTTTTTGGCCTTACCAAAGCTATGAGAAAATAAAGAAAATAAGAAACAAGGAATGTTAAAAAACGATACAGTTAAAAAAGAAAACAAATGTATCAGTCAGCCAAAGTGACAGGACAAGAGCCATGGAGAAAAGATGATATGATCAAAGTTTTGATCTGGAAAATGTTCTACAGCCTAAGTGGGTTTAATTTTAGATGAGAATTTGACTTTGGAGATGAACTCACAGTGTCACAGTCTTTGTCCCAGAATCGATATGCCTGTGGTAGGAGGTGTATCACAACACATCAGCAAGGTTATAGAGGGTAAGACGTTCCTAACAGAAGCTATTTGCTGCCAATCTTCTCTCTGTGAACTGTCCTGTAAGCTGATTAGCTTTCTAGCTTGTCCTGCTTTGATACTGATGGGGTGAACAACAGTGATTTATGTGTCACTGAGGCTGCTAGCATCACCACCTAGCTCTCTCATCCATATTGGTGACTCTGATTTATTGATATCACACTTGTTGATGGGACCAAACAACTGCCAAAGTCTGAAGTAAGAAATAAGTCAATAACCTCCCCACCCAGGGAAGGGTAGGACAAGGCAGGACATAACAAAAAACTACCCCTGCCCCTATTCTCCCTTTATCGCTTACTAAGAACTAAATATCTTATATCTTGAAAGACTTGTTTTAGGGCTACTCTGTAAAGTCATACTTGCCCCGAGAGGGAGGGAAGATGAAAGCAAGCTGGTGGGTTAGGAGGCTAGGAAAGAATGAATTACCTGCATTTCAGTTCTATTCCAGACACTTCCTAGCTATGATTTTGCTGTTTAACTTCTCTGAGATTCAGTTTCTCTATCTGCAAAAACCCAAAGTAATATTGATTTCTCTCTGCAGATTGTAAAGAAGAAAATGTGTAATTCTGACAATATAGAGTGCTTTAAAAATAGCATCTGCCCCTGTCATTAAAAAAGATAATACTTCAAAATGAACGATACGGCCAAAGAACACTAGCCATCCTCTTTGTGCCAAGCAGTTGACATGAATGATCTCATTTAACACAAATATCGGGCCTTTGCAATAGATATTATCTTGGTTCAGACATGTACAATTATTGGCCCAAGGTCACTTTGTTAGTCAGAGTTGGCCCCAGCTGTCAACTTCCAGTCTATTTTTGTTCAAGGCTTCCAGCATATGACAGGTTTAACCAAGTGTTATGGCTTGTGTCTAGATGTCTCTTCCAAAGCCTCATATGGTCATAAGTGGGGCTTTTTCAGAGGTGGCTTGATCTACAGTGTGTGACACTGGGATTGATTTATGGTACAGTGTTAGGCTCAAGGGCACAAGGATTAATGGTAAGAGTACTACCTGCTTTAAGTAGTCTGAATAAGATACCAGGGTTAGAAAGAACGATGGCCATCCCTCTTGTTTGCTTTGCTACCTTCTGCCTGCCATAACTGCTTTTCCTCTGCAATATCTGTCTGTCATGCCATCCTGCCTTGGAGCCAGCTCGTCATGGATTGAAACTTTACAAACTGTGAGCTAAATAAACCTTTTGTCTTTTAATATTGGAAGTCAGGTATTTTGTCTCAGCAATGAGAGAAAAGTAGCTAAGACAGAATTCGGCACCAGAGAAGTGGGGTTGTTGCTGTGACTATACATAACCATGTGGTTCAGGACCCTTTGGGACTGGCTCGTGGGAAGAGTTTGGAAAGGTTTGGAAATCCAACTAACAATGTAGCACTAGAATGCCCTAGGCTGCACTCCTTGGGAGATTCTAGTCAGAGCTCAAAAGACCATGCTTAGGAGGTTTCTACTGGGAAGAAGGATTGCTTTTTTGTTGGACTCTAGATGAGGTACATTATGACTTGGCAGATAGTTTGCATTTTGTTCATGTCCAGAGAGTTTTCCTGAGACTGAGATTAAGAGCAGTGAATTAATTAATCTTGCAGAAGAAATTTCAAGACAATATAATGCTGGGGCAGTGGCATGGCCACTATGCATGGCTTTTAGCCAGATCTATGTTTAGAATCAAAAGCAAAGAGACCAGCAGAATAATTCAAAAGATTGTGAGTTTGGCCAGAAAGGAAGTTCCCCCAGTGAAGTTGTGGCCTGCAAAGATGGAACAGAGGAGAAATTAATCATTGAAAAGGCTAACAAGAAAGCGTCAAGTGTTTCAGAAGGAAACAACAGAAAAGATGGTCTGAGGACATCACAAGAAGTGATAGGACTTTGGTATTTGCAGCCTCAGAATTGCAAGGATGCAAGACTTTGCTTTGAAAAAAGAGCCTCAGAGCACCCTATTTCAGAATGGCAGAAGCTTAGGAAAGTTGTCCCTTATGATTTTGTTCATAGGCAGTTGACCTCTACAGCCAAGAGAAAAAGAAGCCTGGCTACTGCTCCAGCTTGCAGACCTTGACATTATCCATGTGTTTTAGGTACATGCAGAATGCAAGAGCTGTGGGGTCAATAAGGCTTCCACCCAGATATCAAAAGAAGGACTGGGAACCAGACAGTGTACCCCTGAGAGGGCAGTGCAGGGAACTGTAAGTGTGAGGCTGAAGGTACAGTGGAGACCCCAGATATTTGAAGAAATCAAGAACATGGATTATCTGAGGAAAATTTCAAGGAAGGTGTACAGCTGATCCCAGAGAGAAGCTGTGCAAACTACAACCCCTGGAAGTGCCATAGGGGCAGAGCAATCCAAGTCCTTTGGAATTTACATCTTGCCACAGATTGCCTCAGATACTGCACATAGAACTACAGGATTTAATGTTTCCCTGCTGGATTTTGGACTTTCTTTGGTCCCATTCCTTTGTATCCTCCTATTTGTCCCTTTTGGAATGAAAATGTCCAGCTGTGCCATTGAATATTGAAAGTGTTTAAGTTTCTTTTCATTTGTACAGGGGCTAACTGCTAAGAGTTTGCCTTAAATCTCAGAGAAGATTTTAGACTGCTGAAACTGTTGGGGCTTTGGCAACTCTTGGAAATGGACTAAGTACTTTTCACATAAGGGGAGATGCATGAGTCTTTGGGGGACTACAAGTGGAATGTTATGACATGTGTTCAAAGCCTCATATGGTCATAGGTGAAATTTTCTAGAGGTGACTTTATCTAGAGTGTGTGACATTTGTATTGATTCATGGTGCAATGCTAGGATCAAGGGCACTAGGATTAAGAATGTGAGTACTACCCACTCTAACTATCCTGGATAAGATATCAGAGTTATAAAGAGCTACGGTCATTCCTCTTGCTCACTTTGCTACCTTCTGTCTGCCATGAACAGCTCTTCCTCTGCAATACTTGTCTGCTATGTCACCCTGCCTTGTGGCTAGTTGATTATGGGCTGATACATTTAGAAACTGTGAGCTAAATAAACCTTTCCCTCTTTAATTTTGAGTGCTGGGTATTTTGTCTCAGCATTGAGAGAAAACTAACTAATACACAGGTGATTTATGTTGGAACATTTTCCAAGAAACATTGTTATTTTCCTAGACTTTTATGACCTTGGAGTTAACTGGCTATTCCTATAAACTGTTACTTTGGGGTTTTTTGTTTTTTGTTTTTTGTTTTGAGATAGGTTCTCTGGATGAAGCCCAGGTTGGTCTTGAGTTCGTGGCATTCCTCTTGCCTCAGCCACCCAAGTGCCAGGAGGAAACTGTTATTTTAGTCTATTTAGTCTAGGTCATTGCATATTTTCAGATACACTTATAGGGAGTCATGGATGCACTTACATTTGATTCAGTTCCCTTAACACTGTGACAAGTAAAATACTACTTGCACATTTTTGGTTGAGAATTATACAAGCTTTTTGCACTTAAATCAGGAAAAATTAAGTAGCAATATTTTAAGCTCATATGTTTCCTCCTACATATAGGTAGGTAGGTAATTTGTTGGGTGTATTGGGATTCTATAAAGAAACAAAATCATTAGGACACACATATACAGATATTTATCATGAAGAAGTGGCTTACATTATTAAAGAAACCAATTCCTGTGATCTTTTCTCTGCAAGCTAAAAACCAAAGAAGGTTAATGATAAAATTTTAGTTGAGTGCTAAGTCCCAAGAACTAAGGAAGCAGGTGATGTAAATCCTATAGGCCAAAAGCAGAATATCTATGTCTCAGTATAAGTAGGCAGGCAAGAAGAAAAGGAGACTAAATCTCTAACTTTTATTTTATTCAATTCTTAGTGGATTGGACAAGGTCTATCCACACTGGGGAGGCAGTTCACTTTCCCAAGCCCATAAATTTTAAGGCTAATCTATCTGGAAACCTCCTACCAGACACATCTGGAAATAATGTTTAAATTGTTTAATGGTAACCCTAGTTACACAATATTGTAATATGTAATAATTGCTATTGAATTTTAATTGATTTAAAAAGCAACTAATTTTATTGAAAAAATCAGACCCTTCAAATTCAGAGACCCAACCCAAAAATGGGCATCTCAGATGAATACACACTTCTTAGATGAAGAAATACAAATGGCAAATAAATATAAGAAAAATGTTCAAAATCACTGGTTATTTGAGAGATGCAAAGTGAAACAACACTGAGATGTCATCTCATCCTGGAAAAAATGGCTATCATCAAGAAATCAAATAGTAACAAATGTTGAAGGAGATATGGGGGAAAAGGAACCCTTATCCACTGTTGGTGAGAGCATAGACTGGTACAACCACTGTGGAAGTCAGTGTGGAGATTTCTCAGAAAAACTAGGAATAGAGATCTCATTTAACCCAGCTATCTCCCTTCTGGGTATCTTCCTGGACTAATTAAAAACATCATACCATAGCAGTATATGTGCACCCATGTTTATAGCAGCACAATTTGTAATAGCAAAATCTTAGAAACAACCCAAATGCCCATCAATCAAGGAATGGATAAAAAAGCTGTGGTATTTTTATATAATAGATTACTACTCCACTATAAAGAAAGATAAACTTGAGGTTTTTATTGGTAAATGGATGCAACTAGAGACAATATTCATAAGTGAAATAAATCAGACTCACATGTGTAAATATTGTATTGTCTCCATGGTGAGAAATTAAAAGAGTGAATAGGGTTTAAAATGTACAATATATATTGTGAAATGGGAAGAAATTGTTCAAAAGCAAAAAGGAACTCGGATGGGGGAAAAGGGAAAGAATGCAAGGGAAAAAAATGCAAGTCAGTTGTACTATTAGTGTCTTTTAGTTCATTAAAAAGAAGAGTTTGTGCTAGTATCAATTGGAGAAATTTTTATGCCCATATCTTGTACTCTGAGCAAATATTTTAAAGATAACAACATGCATTAACTATTGTTATCTATTATTTTGTAATAAAATTTTATTTTACCTTTTTTCCATAAAAAATAATTGATTTTAAAATGATTTAAACTAGGAGCCCTGAACCACTGGAACCAGGCCATACAACAGAAAACAATGGCAGGCAAGCAAAGCAAGATTCATTTCTATTTACAGCCACTCCCCGTGAATCACATTACCACCTGAGCTCCAACCTTTGCCAGATCAGTGGCAGCATTAGCTCCTTACAGGAACAGGAACCCTACAGTGAACTGTGCACTGGAGGGCTCTAGGTTGTGTACTCCTTATGAGCATCTAATGACTGATGATCTGAGGCACTGCTGAAGTGGTGATGCTAGCACTGGGGAATGACTGCAAGTGCAGATTAACTTTAGTAGAAAGGTTTGACCATAATAAGAGAGACCATAATAAGCAATTGCTTCCAGACACATGTCAAATGCCTATCAAAAGAGTGGTAAGTGAAAATTAAGCTGCATCTGATGGCAAACTTTAAAGAGACAGTAGAGTAGATGCACTTCAACTATACAGGTGCGTCTGATGGCAGATTTTAAATAAGAACCTAGTATTGAGATTTTAATCCATGGGTAGCCCACCCATTATTTTATTTACCATTTCATCCATGTCTCTTTCCTGCATTGTGCATTAGTCTGAGAGACAATATTGGTAAGCCCACAAGCTAATCCTAGCCCAAATGAGTCAGAAATAACATTGGAGATTTTCTTTGAAAAGGGGGGAAACCCCAATCATGAGAGAGACCACAATTGCCAACAAAAATAAAAGTACATTTAAAAGAAAATGCCAAGAGTCCCACCTAAATTACAAGCTCTTTGTAAAATGTGAATCATATTCTCCAAGTCCACTTTGTGTATGTGGCAACCGGCTATCCAACAAAGCCATAAGACCTTCAAAACTGCTTCACCCTATGGAGACCAAACAGTCTTCACGAAAAGAAAAATCTATAGAATTTTTTAAAATAAAAAAACTTAGCACAAAAAAAAGAAGCAATTACTGAAGGCCACTACCTCATCAAATATGTTTGCGCTGAGATCATTCTTAGTGACCAACCCATTGCTAAAGCTAAGAAGCCCCTTACTATTGATGAAGAGGTTATTGAAGCACAATTGTTAAAGAGAATTAGTGAGTTACCATGGTACATTATCCAGGTTGATGTGTCTACCAATGTTGACAACAAGGCAACAATGCTTATTTTTGTGTAGTATGTTTTTCAGGAGGATTTGCATGTAGTTATGTGAACAGTTGTTGCGAGCTAAACACCACAGATGCAGAGCTATTCAAGTCTTTGAATGATTGTATATCAGAAAAACTGAATTGGCCATTTAGTGCTGTTACATGCATGAAAGGAACAGCTGCCATGACTGGAGGGTTTTCTGGTTTCACTAATTGGTTCATAGAGATCTCTTCTGAATGTGAGTCTATGCACTGCGTTATCCACAGAAAACTGCTGGCTAGCTGACAAATGCCACCAAACTTAATAATGCTTTAGAGAACATGATTAAAATTACCAATGACATAAAAAAGTATACACTCTGTGAGGAGATGGATGCAGAACACAACATCATCTCTTACATACAGAAACAAGATGACTTTCTAAATGTAGAGCATTGGCCAGAGTGTTTGAGTTAATGAGAGTGTTATGATTTGTGTCTGAATGTCTGCTCAAAGCCTCATGTGGTCATGAGGGGGTGCTTTTTGGAGACAGCTAAATCTAGTTTGTGATTGATTCTTGGTCCAGTTCTGGGAATAAGGATGTAAGTGTTACACTTATACTAGGGTGGGTAGCCTGCATACAATATAAGGGACAGAAAAAGATTTCTCTCTCTCTCTCTCTCTCTCTCTCTCTCTCTCTCCCTCTCTCTCTCTCCCTTCCTCCCTCTCTCTCTCCTTTCCTTGGTGCTTTTGCTGTTTTCTGATACCATGAATTGTTGCACCTCTGCCATGTGCCACTCCACCTTGGAGCCAGTGGATTATGAGTTGAAACCTCCACAAACTGTGAGCTAAATAAACCTTTTCCCTTTAATGTTTGGTGTCAGGTATTTGGTCCCAGTAACAAAAGAAAAGTAACTAAGAGAGCTACTACCGAGATTTATTTTAGAAAAAGTCACCACCAGCAGCACATTTCAGTGACATAGAATGGGTCACAAAACTTGTGCCATATTCAGCCTCCTCAATGTCACTTCAGGGAAGAATGACAACTGTGTTCAAGTTAGCAGGTAAAGTGGATGTGTTCGAAGTCAAAATGGAATTATGGGAGTGATAAGTAAACACTTAAATGTTTGACGTGTTTCAAACACAGCAAAAACTCTGAAAGAGACTGAGCCAGACCACCCCTGTAATCCCAGCACTTGGAAGTCTAAGATAGAACTAGAATGAATTCAAAGCAAGCTTGGGCTACATAGCTAGTTCAAGGTTCACCTGAATTATAAAGGAAGACTTTCTCAAAAACTTCAAGATTAAGGGAGGGGGGAATGACAGTGAGCCAGGGACTTCTTTCTCCCAGCTGGTACATGAAAACCTACCTCAGTTTTCAAGAGTTTGAGCATCACTTCTGAACCAAAAAAGATCCACAAACTGGGAAGGAAGGTACAATTCATTTCTACTATGCATTTCCAGGTGAATCAGCTTTGTCTGTGCTCAAAGAGGATCGACTGCGTAAGATCACAAATGATGGTGGCCTTAAAAAGTATGCATCAAACAACTTCAAATCCTCACATGTTGTGGATTAAAATCAAAGTGAAATACGTAGGAGTTCCAGAAGGGCACTGAAAAGTTTGCTTCCATTTCCAAAACCCTCCTTTGTGAAGCAGGGTTTTCTGCAGTGATAGCAATCAAAACAAGATCGCAGAGTAGACTGGACAGAAGCAACACACTTCAGGTGTCACTGTCCCCCATCACCTCCGACGGGACTGTCCAGTTGCAGGAAAACAAGTGCAGGGTTTCTACTGATTTTCCATTACAGTGAGCTGTATAATTACTTTACTAAATTGCATTGTTATAGTAAGAGAAAATATCACAATAAATTTAACGCTCTCGAATCTACCAAAACCATCCCTACAACTTGCCAGTCCCTCGGAAAATTGCCTCTCATGAAACCAGCCCCTGATACAAAAAATACTGAGCATCATTGGCTTCAATTATACATAATGAAGTATCTTGGAAGTGGGGTCTAAGTCTACATAAGAAATAAGTACAAACTTGAAATTCATGTATGCTTATCTATACCTATACATGCAGCCCAAAGGTAACTTTACACAATACTTTTAATAATCTTGTGCATGAAATGAAGTGTCACAGTGTTGAATTTTCTACTCATACTGTCATGCCAGTATGCAAAAACTTCACATTTCTAAGCATTTTAGATTTTAGATTTTCAGGCCATAGATGTTCAAGTTATAACTATCATTTGTTTCTAAAGTATCTTCTTTGTTGTAGTAAAATACATCTACTATATAATGTATTCAAGATGTGCTTTGACTTATAATTGATTTAAATATTTCAATCTTCAGTCTTCTCATCAGTGAAATAAAAATAATGCCGCCTACCCTAAAACACTGTTGCAATAATGAAACTAACACTGTGAAATTCCCAGCCCAGTGTGAACTCCACTGTGGTGCTCTGCCTATGTGCATCCTTTTCCTTTACCCAGCACTAACACCTGGCCCCACTCATTGATACTTCTTGGGCCCAACTGGAGGAGTTAAGCGGTGTGTTAGCCAACAGGGAAACCTGTCTGCTATTTAAAAGGAGTAAACTGTATCAATAAATTCCAGTACTTAATAAGTACATTATGAGCATTTATTTAACTGAACTAGATTGAATAGGTAAAACATGGGGGAAGAAGGTAAGGCTGTTGGTATTCTAGATGCAGGTATCAGAGACCCTTAAACTACAAGGGACATAAATAATATTTACTGTTGATGAGACAACTTCATGTGAGGTTAACTTGATTTTATTCCAGAATTAGGATTCTTTTTAAAATTACCCTTTTTATGTTGCAGTTTACTATCTTGAACAACTGGAGCTAAGAGGAAATTGGTATTTGGTGAGCTACCTATAATAAAAGAAATGGCAGTAATAGGTACAAGCAGCAGATTCACAGGTCATGAGTCACTTAATCCTCAGTTGAGGAGATGTACGCTGAACTGTGGAAAGTAAAAATAGGCATTAATTGGACCTGCCTTTCATTTTTAAGGTTGCAGAGTACATATAAGAGTGATCATTATAACTATGTAATTTAAATTCTACTGCCTTTAAATTAAGAATAAGAACTATAAAATTTTATGCCACAAATACACAACTTCTGGAAGTATTTCCTATTCTGGCCAGTTAAGTGAAGATGGAGCTAAACTATAGAAGACCACCACGCTGCTCTCTCCTGGAAAACAAAGCCCTCGCCACAACCTGTCCCTGACCTCTCCTCCACCCTATTTACTAAGATATGTAGAACTGGCTACATTGAAACAGATCTTCTTGGCAGTAAAGGTGCTAGCCTAGCATACATCAAAATTATCTGTACATTGCTAATTGGAGGCCTCTGTGCATGCTGTGGCTACAAAGCTTCTTTTCCTTGTACACTCTGCCAGGATTCCCACCCACCTCTCTGATGGATACCAAAAAAAAAAAAAAAAAAGCAAAGCCATGTTTGGAGATGAGGTCATTTTTCCACAGAGAGCATTGGGTCTTCCCAGAGCTCCTCAACGGCAGAACTTTTTCTCTTTGTCTTTCTTTTGCATCTTTGCGCCATGTTGCCAGGTGCATTAGATTGATACCCTCATCAGGAGTTTCGCTATTAAGTGAAAATAGAAAAGAAATAATGTAGTAATAAAAGGAGAGACAAAAGTTAGGTCAGACAAAGGATCAAAGAAACCCACTGAGGGAAGAGATATAAACACAAAGAGAGGAAGAAGAGCATAGAAGACACAAAAAGAAAACAAAAAATGTGTTCAGTTAATTTCAAGGCCAGTGAAATGGTTAACAGCTTTTGTCACACCCCGAATTTATCTCCGTCCTTTTGAGTACCACCTGATGTTTATGCAGTGTTCACAGACCTAGGATTTCTGTCCCTGTGTTCCCTGTTCTGGAGGAAGTTTTAATCATACACTGAAACACACCCAGGCAAGTAGGCAGGGACATCCCAGAGCCTACTCCATCCCTGTGCACTACCACTACGGTCTGCTGATTTTATTATCTGCCCCTGTTGTGAATCTACTACTAATCCTTGGTGATACTGCAATGTTCTTCTCTTCCTTGAATAGAAAAATCACCTTCTACTCCACAGAATCCACATGCTAGACATCTGCTGTGGGCAGTGATCTCTGAAAAGCAGACCTCCTCCTCCTGGCTAAGCCTTTTTTTCTCTTTGGTAGCAGAATCTCACCAAAATAGGCCTAAGCTGCATGCAGGGAAATGTATAATGTACATACTGATGCCCTTTGATATACGATGGGGTTATATCTTGATAAACACATCACAAGGTGCAAATATCTTCATAGGAAAAAGACATTCAATACACTTAACCTGCTGAACATTATGGCTTAGCTATACAGTTCGCTGTGAAGTGTCAGTGGTTCACACTCACAATTAGATCACGAGGTTGACCAGGAGTTGTGGCAGCTCAAGAGAGTATTATGCTACTTATTGACGGCCTTGTAGGTAAAAAATTACATTTCAAAGCACAGTCTCTGATAAATGTAATTTGTTCCTACTAAATATTTTCATGTTATTATAAAATTTAAAAATTATAATTTGAACCATCTGTAATACAATATGATTTTTTTTTCATCCTTTAAGACATGGCAGGTTAAGAAAGGAGGAGAAGTAGGAAGTGAAGTAACTTCTAGGATTGGGACTTGGAAAAGCAGAGATCAGAAAGAAAATGAGATTCTAAGCAGTAAACATCTGAGCCTGAGTCAGGCCCCCTGGAGGTAGCTTGGAATCTGAACAACCTATGGGGCTGAAACAGTTAGAGTGCAGGTCATCCCTGGGGGAGTTGTCCTCCAGCGGAGCCTGAAAATTAAAGTCCCTCATATCTTGAAGAGGCACTGTGCAGGGCAGGCTTTCAGCACTAGAAGCTGTGGTCAGGGACAGGTCCTCTACCCAGTGATATCATGGAGAACAAGACCAACCATGGTGGGGAGACCAGCTGGCTCGGTACTGTATGTGAGGAAGCAAGCAAGCAAGCATCTTTCAGGACACTTGGTAAACCTATCACATTCCTGGAACTGCATCTTGGGGGGAAAGCCCAAAGAGGAAGAAACAAATTTATACTGTGTGTGCATGCATGCTTGCTTATCATTATCATTTTATACAGAATCAATACATCCATGTCATTGGGAATGAGAGATTTCAATATTCCTTGGCCCTGTGACCTCTCCACTACCACAAAACTATCAAAACCCAGCCTCATTCCTTACAGGGACAATTTCATATGTAGAAAAGCTTGGACCCAAGGATGCATTCCTGACCTAACCTCTTAATGGCTTCTAACTACCTCTATTTCCTTTCCTCCCTAAATGAAATCTCAAACACAGAACTCTTGGGGCTGTTCGAAGACTTAAGTATGGAAATAGCTTTGAAAAGTGTTGTACTTGGACATGTTTGAGACGCCAGTCATCTATGCAAGGCTTCATTTTTATCAAGGAGCACAGAGCCTAGGTCTCAGAGCCCCGAAGAAAACTGCCTGCAAGAGTGGTCAGTCAGCCACTCCTGTCACAATGCTTCCTTCCCAGGCAAAAGTGCTGAATCTGGAATCAGTGACTCTCAGCACCTGTTCAGATTGTTTTCCTCTGTTTGGCAAAATGTTAGTTTGCTGTAACTTCAGTTGCACACGTAACATAGACCAGACTGTTCTGTGTCTGTTCAGCTTAACATACATTCATCGAGGACCCCGATGTTCTAGAGAGCTACACCGCAAGTGGGAATCCACCCACAATGACATCACACTGCCAACTGTATGATGAAACTTCTTACAACTGACCAGTAGGGGTTAAGTATAGCTTGGGGTGGGCCCATGATGATACCCCTGACACATCCTCTGAGTTTACAGACATTTGAACAAGCATATTTCACCCTCCTTGTTGCCTTCCATGACCACCAAATTGCTACTTTCTGTATCATCACATGGTAATTTGTGAGGTCATATGTGTGGATATGTATCCAACAGCTTCTTCATAGAGCAACACTGGTCATATCCACTGTATATTCTCCTTCAGGGCTGATTACCTAGCAGTGACCTCCAGTTAACACTTAGCACAAGCCAAGGAGGTGGGAGCAGGCTCCAGACTACACAGAAACTCTCCTATTATGTATGAACATTCACAGTTGTGGTTTTGTCATAACTGCAAAACAACCATGGGATCTGGCCATGCTAAATCCTTTTATCAAAAGAGCAAACTAAAGACAGAGAGGCTAAGAAACCTATACTTGGTTATGCAGCTTCAAAAACCAGAACTCAAAATGGATAGATTTGATTACAAATCAGTTGGGAAAACAGAGCACAGAGATATCCTTTGTTTTATATTTAACCACTACAAGAAAAGAGACAAATAAAAACCCTACTTGCATCCTACAGGTGTGCCGATTTCCCCATCTTTCATCAGCTTCTTAGGAAACAGACTTACAAACCTTCGTGCACACCTTTCCTTATTTCCCATGACCTTCAAAGGTTTTGAGAATAGGATTTGTCAAAGGTTTTGTTGCTTATTCTCTTTCTTGACATCGGGCAGGGGCCCTGCTTCTCAGGCACAGTCTAACCCAACAGTGTCTGCCACCAATAGCACAAAGAAAGTAGAGTAAAGATCTAAGCATTGAAATTTTATTATGAACATTGTGTCACCAAGTATCAGTCACATAACCGTGCCCCAGGACATGCATTGAAGAGATCATACAAATAGCCTCTAAAATCATTCAGCTCTATTCTCATGAAATTCTTGGCAAGGAACAGCAGAGATGAAAACGTTTTGTAATTGGCATGCTGCAATTGTCCCATAAACTATGCTGAAAACAGATGTCCATGGAGAAGGAGAAGAGGTAATGGGTAATGTGGTTGAACAGACCTGGAATGGAAGTATTCCAAAAGCCTGCCTGCTCTCCACAACTCATTGTTTTTACCCTGTGCTTAGATTATCACCAACTTTCAGCTTTGAATTAGCCCTGGGGAGCTTTATGAATGTGAATTCTCAGGACTATGTCAGATACAAATGTGAAAATCCTCCAACAGTTGGCTTAGAATGGGAATTTGTTTGACTTCAACTTATCATTAGTTATTTCTAATGCAGCAGATTACTTCAGGACCCAGCTATATTACTCGACAGTGGCACATAAGACAATTTTCAGGAAGAAAAAATAAAGTCCTCTATAATTTAATTTTGAGTTCCTTGCTATCTGAAACTCTTGTGAGAGATCTGAAGATAGTATGACAATGTGAGATCCCTAGTATATATCACCTTTTCTACAAAGCTCCAGGAGTCACTTGTTTTTGACATCTTTTGTGTGTAAGGAAATGTTAATAATTTTGTCGTGTAACATTTTGATTTTTATTCTGGACCACAGAGGAGGCAGCTCTACGCTGACAGACAACCCTATCGCTTCCCTCTGGTGGTACGCAAAAAGAAAGAGGGCTCCCTGAACCTGATTTCCTCATAGCTTCTCTCTCAACTCTCAGTGTGCCACAGCTGAAGCTCCAACCCTGGCTATGATAAGCAATAAAAGGAGGAGAGGGAGCAGTTCATTCATTTTCTATTCCCAAAGCTAAGCTGTTGCTTCAGTCAGCAAAGGTTTCTGGCAGGCTCCTCTTCATCAAATAGTTATATCAAGTAACATTTGCATAACACTTTGGTTTCCAAATCACTTTTCCTTTCACGACTGTTTCATCCAATCATAACAATAACCCAGAAAAATAGGAATTATTTCTTCTAACCTAAAAAGGATAAGGTTCAGAGAAGCTACATGACCCAGTCAAGGTGATATACCTAGAAAATAGAAGAATATGTGATTTTGACGTCTCATCTTCTTTTATAACCATACTGTATTTATAAAGACCTGATAGATCTTATGAAATAAATAAAATGACTAGTAGACAGATAGACCAATAGACGTTCATTTATAAAACAAATCCAACAGCAAAAATTCAAATTAACTCTATCACCAAAAAAGATGTCAATAACTAAATAAAAATTTATGGGCTGCCAAACAAAAACTTAAAGTGTGAATTTGCTAGTTTGTCTTTGCATAGTGAGACATTTGTTAGGAATTTATCTTCTGAATTGTCATAGAGGGTTCACAATATGATGAATAAGACTCTGGAACCAACAGCTGGGGTTTGAGTCCCAAATATCCTACTTACTCACTGCAACCAAGCTGAAGTTAGTTAACTTATTTGTGTCTCAGTTTCTTGGTCCACAAAATTAAAATAATGATTGCACACAATCTACAAAGTTGGCAGATGATTAAAATCATTAAATACATTTTATATATTTACAATTGTACATGGCACAAAGAATGTTATACATTTATGGTGACGTATCTGCTAACATGTAATCAATTTCCAATTATCAATGGGTGGGTTGTTCAGTAGGTTTTAGGTTTTAGCTGGTTTTAGGGTTTAGGTTTTAGGCTTTGTAGCCTTCACACATAGAGATCTGTTCCCCTGACATTCAGCTGCCCTTAGAGGAGGAAGCAGCAAAGTAAGTACACGTACCAGGCTGTAGGCCAGATACTCTACTTATGCCATCTGACTTAATTCTCACAGTACTATCTCCCAGTAGCTATTGCTACCCCATCTAATGGGTAAAAAAACATTATGGTCCATAACTATATAATCCCTAGATGGTAAGAAGCAAAGATTAAATCTAAGCCTTTCTCTTCCTGAGCCCTTGCTCTTTAAAACTGTGTCTTTTCAATATGGATATGAATGTGATCCTTACCAAACTGAAGCTACAACTCTTACCTCTCCCCTGTAATGATTCAATATGTTCTAATCTAGCTACAGCCCCAGGGCAAAGTCTGATGACCAATAGAAACCACTTCCTGTGAAATCAAAGGGCACAGGAGGATCAACCACTGCGTCAAACCACGATCAAAACAATGCTTTCACTCAGCAATAGAAGTACGTCACATGCTAGAGTGTGAAAAGTATTGGGACGATAATGGAACTTTCTGGAGAGGGTGGTCCTCATGATTGTGTTATAACAGCTCTTACCACATATCAATAGCTTAAGTGCATGAAGTTAGGAACTGGATTACCTACAGTATGTTCACCTCCCTTGGGGAACTTATTTAATCTTTCTGTGCCACAGCTGCTCACCTGGAACATGGGCATAGCCATAGAACCTACCTCCAAAGCTTCTTGTGAAGATTACATTCGCCAATGGAGGAAGCCTTGAACAGTGCCTGAAATACAGTAATTGCTATAAAACTGTGTGCTTTCATTATTAAGAAAATAGAGGCAGCCTGACACATAGTGAGACATTGTTTCAAAAAAAAAAAAAAGAATGAAAGATTGATTATAAGAAAATGATTGGTGAAATGTGAAAAAATAGAATTGGTTGGCCTTTATTTTGATACACTCTTTTACATTGTGACTTGGTAATATCTTACAATATTTTATGTTTGTGCATCCTTATCAATTTCATGCAAAGAATATAAACTATGACTATACCAGCAGAGTCTGTGTGTGCTAAAGGAAGCAATGAGAAATAAAAAAAGAATTCTGTAGCATAATAAAGCTGTTATCAGGAACCTAAGAAATAATATTTTTAAATGGAATATCAAAAATCCCCTTAAAATAAAGAATATAAAAAAAAAGACACCCTTATTATTGCTTCTAGTCAATATTATTCTGAAGACCAAGACTTTTGCATCACTAGAAGAAAAATAAAGATCGGGAACCAACCAGTGACTTTTTGTCTGGATGGTTTTCTTTGGGGTCACTTATGAAATTGTAGTTACATGTTTAGTGGGGGAAGCAGCTGTAGCTGTCTGAACCCTTAGTGAGGGTGGAGGATCTATTTCCAGCACGGCTCCTCCATGGGACTAGAGGCTGCAGACCTCAGTCCTGGCTGGATGTTAGCAAGGATCTTCTCCCCAGGGCAACCTTCTGTGGGGCAGCTTAGCTACACGTGGCATGGCAGCTGCCCTCCTGCAGAAAGGAAGATTTAAGGAAGACATTCTGTCTGTTGGGCCTCAGCTCTGAATTGCTTCTAGTTTATTTTATTCCTCAGCAATGAGTCTCTGTGTTCATTCCACACATAACAAGAGGAGAATTAAGTTCCACCTTTTAAAGACAAGAGTTTCAAAGAACATGGGGGCATTTTAAAACCATCAAAAATGTTATATAAAACAGCAGAAAAAAATTTAAGTTATTTAGAAATCAACACAGTGAAGAATGTTTAAGTCTTTAAAACTTTAAGGAACTAGAGTAAAGAAAACCAAATCAATGTGGATATATACAGCAGGTAGTCTAATAGTAAACTGATACATTAATTTAGTTCAGTTCTAATATTTTTTTCTGGTGATGAGACTAGGGCCCTTGTGCATTCTAGGCAAGTGCTATACCACTGAATCATATCTCTAGTATCAACAGATTTTTTTTAAATTTTGAACTTGAAAAATAGATTCTGAAACTCATATGAAAATAACTCAAAAGGACAAAAGCAGAAAAAATAATCTTAAAGGAGAAAAAGTACAAGATTAAAGAATAGACTCCACTTATACCAAGTCTTCTTAAAAAGCTGGATAACAGCATTTATGACAGTATTAGATTATCTCAGAAACAGACAAATTTAGCAACAGCATAGAATAGACAATCTAGACATAGTCCTATATAACTATAAAAGCCTGACGTATGCCAGAAGTGATGTTGCAGATCACCTGGGGAAGAACATACTATTTAATAAATTCCACTGGGGAGGAATTAAACATGGCAGAGTAAAGGTCAGCAGCAAAATATAGTCTCTCTGAGGCCCAGAATACAGACACCTAGAAAACAACTCAATAAAGAAAAAAAAGCAGCAGATCTCTGGGAATCAGAAGAGAGTAAACAGGCAAACTAGAAACTATAGAGAAGCTGGAGAAATGGACCAAGAAGCTGGCAAAAGAACAACACAGTCTGGATAGCTCGTCCTGGATCCTACAGAGGGAGACCTTTCCCTAATAAGTCTAGGTTAGCTGGGAGAGGGTCAGTGGCGCCACAGAAAAATAATGGACTGGGCCTGCAGCATCAACTAAGAGAAGCCCACGGTTATTGTAAATTGCAAAAGCAGCACAGAGATTCACTGCAAAAGTGACTCCTTCCAGATGGCAGGTTAGGGCTGGAGAAGAAATCCAGCACAGCATCCAGCATGTTTGAATGTTTAATCAGGAGCCGTTTTAAGAAGGCATAATTGTTTAAGACTGAGATACAGAACAACTGGACTCCACGGTTTCTGGGGTCACCCTATCACAGTGACTGTTTCCATGGAGATAAAGAGCAAAATTGTAGACTTATTTCAAGCCATATCTCCGAATCAATGAATTCCAGATAAGTTTCAAACTTTAATATAAAAGGAAAAACTCTATAGTAACAGAAGAAACATTAGGGATATACCTTTGTGAACTTACAATACAGATGGGGTTTTAAAACAGACATAAAATGTACTGGCCATAAAAAATGATAAATTAATGAAATTGAACACCAGGCAGCAATCACAAAGAAAGTAAAGAAAAACAAGCCAGACATTTGTAAAATATTTTTAAAATTTTTACTAGTACATGTTTCCAGTACATAATTACATTCATTGTGGGGAATTGGTACATGTATATAACACATCTTAAATTTTTCCATATTCTTCCCCATCTCTTCTTCCCCCTCTCTCCATCTCTTGGGTGCTTCCCATTTGCAAAAGATCTAGCTCCCTGTTTCCTATTACCTGTCTTTTATTTTGCTCTTTAATTTATTTATTCTTTGGGTTTCTCATATGAGAAAAACTGTAGCTATTTGAATTTGTGTGTCTGATATATCTCACTTAACATTATGGTCTCAAGATGCATCTGTTTTCCAACAAATGACTCAAGTTTATCCTTAATAGCAGAGCAGTACTCCATTGTATATAAATACCACATTTTCTTTATCCATTCATCTGTTGATTCTCACCTAGGCTGCTTCTAAGATTTAACTAAGTCTTTCCAGGATAACCAATGAAGTGTAAGGCTCTGAATGTGAAATATTCCTTCTAGAGAGTAGAACTCACATGTTAATGTGTATGTGAACTTTTTATTGTTTCATAGGTATTAATAGAAAGTATTTTAAGAAACTGTTAGCCATCCAGAGGGCTAATCTACCTTTTGCCACTTTGACATGTTACTGACGGTGAAACTATTTTTCACGTTTTTATTATGATATGTTTTAATACGTAAAATAACAGACAGCATCCCTATCCAGTTCCTGGTTCAACTGAAATGCTGTAGCATATCATATGCTTGTTGGATATTTCTTTTCCTATTTTATAAATTTCCTAATCATCCTTTTTATTTATAATTCTACATTGCCTTAGAGCTATGAGCAAATTCAGAACATAAGAAAATAATCTGTGCACACATTAAAAATAAAGATAAAATTAACTTATTGATATGATTTTACTTCCAGAAACCCTAAACATTCTAGTTTAAGAAAAAGAAAAATTGCTAGACTAGCTAATTAGATAAAATTGCTTAATATAAGATAAATAAACAAAGATCAATAACTTTTCTCTTCACCAACAATAAGCAAGTAGAAACAGAAATGTGGGTAATAATTTGTTTATAATTGCAAACAAAGTATTTAGTAGAAATTTAAAATAAATCTATAAAATCTGGGCAAGGGTCATAAAACAAGATCGGGTCAAATGGAAAAATAAACTCTTCTGAATTACAGTTGATTAAAACCGAGAAGGAAGGGAGGGATTTGGTATATTTGGAGAATAATTCAGAACACAGGTGAGCTGGCACTTGTGTTCAATCATTCAGCAAACACTTATTGGGTGTCTATTACATTCCAAGTTGTAAGGCTATATACTAGTAATAGTATAGATCCGATTTATGTTCTTGCGGCATTTCTAATGATTTAATAGTAATTGAATAAAAGGTTTTATAAAATCTTCAGATTTCAGTTTTAATGTGAAATGTCTATTTGAAAACAATAGAGCAATCATAACAAAAAAGATAGCCATATAGCACGTTTCTCTTGACTCACTGAGCAAAAGTTTTGTGCTAATAATTTGTTGGATAATGTTTCATGTCTATATTTTTTATCCTAATTTCTGGGAATATAATAATATGCAATGTGCTGATGATTGCTACTCTCTTATTGGCTGGTTGTGAAATTGTTTTGTTTTGGTTTCTCACTTTTCTTCTGTTTAAAATTTAAAAAATTTTAAAAAATTAAAAAATAAAAAATAAAATCATAAAACATGAGAGTTGGTGTAAGTAAGAGATCTTGAGTGTTACCTACATTCATTCATGCCATTATTTGACAGATGTACAAAAAGAGGCCCAGAAAAAAGATGTGATTTGTTGAAGTTTACACAGCTGATAAGTAGCTAAGAATTCAGTGCTCTTGACTTCAACGTATTATTCCATCTTTCAGGTTACAGTTTGAAGGATTTTTACTATACTACTCTTTTGTCCAATGAAGGGCTTAGATTTTTATAGCACAATTATGACACATTGTAAAAGGCACAAACAAGTCATAGTCATGGTGCCTATATTCTATTATTATTTTGTTATACAATAAATAAGGTACATAGAAGAAAATGCCAGGCGGCTATTCAAAATATATAAATCTACATATAGTTCTACACATATAGAAATCACTATTAGATACCATTGAGTGAATAGTTATAAACTGTTATATTCATTATCCACCTATATATAAAATTACAAATTTATAAATATGTATAAAATTATATATACTTATGTTTGTAGATGTGTACAGTATATAAAAGGTATAATCAAAGAATACTATGAGTGTTTAATATTAAAAAATAATTACAATAAAAGGCACATTACCATTAATGCCCCTTGAAATACTTCCCTTTGCTTTAAACACTTCTTCCATTATTCTTGGCACTTTCTGAAACAATTCTGAATGTCCTCTTTTGTATCTCTTGTTGCTCACCATGGCTACTTCAATGTCCTGAATTGATTCAAAATATTTATTTTTCACAGTCATTTTGACTTTAAGGAAGAGCCAGAATCCACATGGTGCCAGATCTCCTGAATAAAGAGGATGAGGATACACTGAAATGTTCCTGTGAAACTACTTTCCTGTTGAATGGCACTTATTAGCAGCATTCACCACATTTTTTATTGCATCTCTTAAGACCCCAAAAAAGAACTTCCAAGAACTACTTCAGAAATTGGCAAGAAGGATAAATATGGTCGAAGCAAAAGGCAGTATTTTGAGGAGAATTTATGGTAATATATCCCTGTCCTTTACTGAAAAACATTTTAAAATTTAAGCATTCACTGCATTTATTGATCACAGAGAGGGAAGCAGTGAGAGAGAGGGAGAGTGGCAGGAAGGAGGGAGAGGGAGAGAGGGAGAGAAGGAAAGAAGAGAGTGAGTGAGACAAAGAGATAGGTTTGGGGTTTTAAGTCTTGAGATGGATGAGTTGGGGAAATAGTAGAGTAGTGGAACATTTGCCTAGCATGTGTGAGGCCCCAGGTTTGAACCCAGCACCAAAATATAAGACATTTTTGAGGCGGAGTTTATTTTCTTCTTTGTACATTTTATATTTTCAATATTTAATTATTGCTCAGGCATCTTTATTAAGGCAACAAGAGCATGAATAGGTTGAAACGAAAATTCATGTCAGGACATGAACATTAGATACAGAGATCATTGTAGGGCCTACTTATCCAGAAAAAGGAATGAGGGAAATACACTGTATTTAGCATCAAATTATGCACCTTTCTAAAGTTTTCAATTCCTCTAGGTTTTATCTAAGAGTCCACCACAAATAATACAAGCAATTCAAAGCTTATATTTATTCAAGATGACAGATAAACTAATTTGGCACATTAGTGCCCAGTCCAAATATCTAGAGTACCAACCATAGTTAGAGAGAACAATTGCCACAGCAGTAAACAAGCCCAGTCTGGGAACCAGAGCCATACACGGGCCACGGCCAGACTGGAAACAGCCAGACCCCAGCCCCTTCCAGTGTGCAGGCTGGCAAACAAGAAGTACTATCACCCCACCACCACCATCATAAGGGACTGGCCTATCCACAGAAACACAGGCTGTGATGATAGCTATCGAGGTGAAATGCAATTGGATGCCTGTGGTGCTTTGATGTTTCACTAACATTGCAGGTCTAGGGCCAGTGGTACGATCATAGGTTTAGAGGATATTGGTACACAGTGTGTCTTCTCTGGGTGATCTCCTTCTGAGGGTTGTGGCCATTGTTGATTCCCTATGGTCTTGTTATGAGGTCCTATATCATTTCCGTTGTTTTGTTGGGTTGGGTTTTATCCTTTTTTATTTTGTTTGAGTATGTTAAATCCCATGGCAGGAGAAGCTGTTTCAAGGATAGCAAGATATATTATGGTAGCAATTTTGAATTTACTATTGGCTTGTTTTGAAGACCTTTATCACATTCATTGTTTTGTTTTTATTGTTTCTATTCTATTTTGCTGTTTTATTTTTACTATGTCCGAAGTTATCTGCAGTTATTTTGAAGACTTCAAAAGGTATTATGGTAACTACTGTTGATTTCATAATGTTTTAAAGTCCTGTATCTCTTACACTGGTTTGTTTTGATTGGTTTTATTCTGTTACATACTCTCTAAAATTAAAAAAAAATAGAGTACCAACTATATTATAAAATATTGGAAAGCATAATAATCACCTTCCCAAACTCACTTGTGGCTAAATCCAGCAAATGAGAATTAAAAGAAGTTACCAGGTGGAGCTTTCTTCTAAAATATCCTCTTCCAAGTACACTCTTGTCCCTCAGTTACTTTTCTTAGTCTTTACCTTTTCTCATATCCTGAAACATAGATTTAACCCCTGGAGGTACAAAAGTCATCGTTTAGCCATAGAGAAAAAGCTATGAATTCAACAAAACAAAGTCAGAGGAGACTGGATTCTTGAAGGCAGCAGTCACAGCTTCTCTGCACTGCCAATCTTTGGGAATCTTGTCATGGAAGGAAAAATGGCTACATGTAGTAGCACTTACTTAGCATCCTTTAAGGTAAATGTAACTAAATGAAATTCTAAAGGATACATGCAATAAACATTCTTAAATTGATTTTACTTAGTCATACATAATCAGGAGCTAAAATTGAGCATTGCTAAATTAATTTTAGAAAAAGATAAAGCAAGGGTGAAATTATGAGTGTAAGAAAAATCATTGCATTTCTTAAAAGAGTAAGTTACTCATTAATCACAAGGCCTAAAGCAGCACCCAGCACAGGGCTACATGCAGATAGTTGCTATATCAATTATAATCATTTCTATTCTATAAACCCTTTGTGGCAATGTTTTATCTGGCTCTCATTTGAGCTTTAGTTCAGAATACTGATTTTTCTCTGAAACCAGTTGCATTCCTTTATAACTTAATCTGGATCAATATAAAAACAATATAACCACAAATATATTTACTGAAGATTACTTCTGCTTTTCAGTAAGTGTAACTCCCACATAGACTTTCATCACCTAAGATCTAATTCTTCTGTTTTGACTTTCTGAGTAGGCCACACAAGGCATAGAAAAGATCTTTTTTAAAAGCTGTACATTGTGAGTTGGATCCTCGGTACCAAAAAAAAAAAAAAAAATTAAAAAAAACTGAATGAAAAAGCTGTACAAAATGCATTTACCTACACTATATAATTTTATTCTGACTGATAGATGCTGACCTGCACTAAAAAATAATTCTAGAATAAAGCCACATAGTCAATCTGCATAATATAATTAAGTCACCATTCATCATTTGTAATCCTTTCCCTTCACCGTATTTATTAATCCTTAAAAGATTTTCAGAGAATAGTTCTGTTTCAGTGTTCTTCATGTACCATCTGTCTAACCACATTCCTTATATTCTTACCAGGATTTCACAAATGCCACTTTTTAAATCAGCAAATTTCCTCAGGAGCCTCATCTGCCTTCCATCACCCAGCTCCAGGGACCCCCCTTGTCATCATAGTAATCCTGGCATCAGAGCAGATGTTCCTGTTTCTCTGGCATATTTTCCATTCTCGAAAAAAATTTTTAGTACAAATTTAGAGGTAGCAAAAAAACCTGCTTAGGTGAAAGCTTTTTCTGTAACTGCTTTCCTTCTGCATCAAATGCACTGCTCAGTAGCCTTGTTTCCACCCTTCTGGAGGGTAGATCAGGAGCACTTCTTTGCTCAGAGGGCAGAAGCAGAAAGAGACCTCAGCAGAGCCCAGGAGAGAAGCGTGGAATTCAAAGGCAGTTATACACAAACTAGTGTCAAATTGTAAAAGGCTAAACTACTTAAAGGTCAACTGGGACTATTCCTCAACCAAAAATTAGCAAGGCTCTGCTTCAGGCAGAAGAAAACATACTGTTTTGTAAAGTACGTAACATACTATTATAATTAACCAACACAACATAAAATGCAGGAGAGAGCCAGGCTTGATGACACATGCTTATAATTTTAGTTACTGAGGAGCCTGAGGAAGGAAGATTGCAAATTCAAGTGCACGACTTGAAACTTATTGAAATGACATCCCAAAAAATCTAAAAAAGGCTTAGCACTAACTCATCTGTCTGTGGGACTTTGAGTAAGTCATCTTATCTATATGACATCACAGTTTCCTTATCTATAAAGTGAGTGGTGGAACTAGAAAACCTTAGCGTCTCTTCTAGCTTGAAAGTGGCCAAGTGCCTTATATATAATAGGTACACCTGCTTTATAATGAATTGGCTTTCATTCATTTCCAAAATGGCATAACAGACAGTGAGATCTCATACATCAGCTGGGACAAAAAGAATCCTGTTGAAAGTTTGTCCCTGTAAATTAGGAGGAATAATAAATGAAGATCAGAAATCAAAGAAAGCATTTTCTAAGTAAAGGGCACGTTATTAGGGGCCACACATTCTGCCACTGAAGTCTGGAGGAGCAGAAGCTAACCAGACTGGCAGGCAGATGTTTCCCAGATCCTGGAACCAGCTCTTCCAGCCCCTCGTCAAGTGGTACCAGTCTTACCTACCTCTGTGAGTCCCAGGTTCTTCCACTTTAAAAAAAAGGAATTAAATGAGGGTACATGAGTTCTGTCAAAGAAGGTACCACCTTCAGATTGAAGTCTGATGACAAGACATCAGTAAAGAAGCATGTTTACTTACACCTTTCTCTTCCCCTATCATTTACTTCTCATTCTCCAAACTTATAGACAATGTTAATTTGGTTTGCATGATTCAGCTCACTGAAACACTTTGCAATCATTTGCTGCTCCCATTCATTCCACATTTCACCCATGGTGAGACAGGCAAATTGGAAAGGGAGGTGATTTTTAGAAGACTTAACACAGACTTTGGAGGTAGAAAACAAAGTAAAACCAATCTAGTCTGTTTCCCTTTATTGAAAGTCAGGGATTTCAATAAAGTGAATTATAATTATAAATTATAATTGGTTTTATAATTTCTTTGCTTTGATGTAGTTATTAACTACCCAGATATCCATCACAAATTCATACTTTATAGTTATAATCTTAATCATATACTGAAGAGACTCGGAAAGCCTTAAAGGAAATGTAACTTTCCAAGTAAATGTCAAAGCCAGCCATCCTGATTGTCTGTCTGTCTGTGCCTGTGCCTATGTCTGTCTCTGTCTATCTCTGTCTTTCTCTCTCTGCCTTTCTCTCTGCTTCTGTCTCTGTATCTCTGTCTCTCTCTGTCTGTCTGTCTGTCTGTCTCTCTCTCTCACCCTCTTCTAACTCTCTCTTCCTCCTTATCTGCTTCCTCTCTTTACTTTTAGAACAAGCTTTGGGGAAACTTACTATCACAGTTACATTTTTTCATCATTGAACCAAAATACCTGAAACCCACAAGTTAAAGGAGGAAATGTTTATTTTGGCTCACAGTTTGTAGAAGATTCAGTCCATAGTAAGTTGGTTCCAAGGCAAGGCAGCATGGCAGAGGGGCATCACAGAGGAGAAACAGTCCCTGGCATGGCAGGCAGAAGGCAGCAAAGCAGCAGTAGCAAACTCCCCTTTCCCTTTATCCCATCCAGGCTACAAACCTTTTGGGTGGTGCCATCCACACCCAAGATGGGTCTTCCTAATTTCCACACCCAAAACAATGCTAAACTAATCAGTGGACTAATTTAGTTATCACACCTTTTATTCATATTCACACACCCTAGATCCAACCACTTCCAAAAAGCCCCACCTATGAGAGTATGAGGCTTTGTGGAGAAATCTTGATACAAGCCATAACATTTATAAAATTATTTGTTTTCATCAAGCTTTTTTATTCCTACCATTCAGTTTCTTTTAAATACTCTTTTCTACACAAGTGTGTTATACAGTTTTCCATTACTATAGCAAAATGTCTGAGATAGCCAGTGTACACAGAGGAAAGGTTTATCTTGGCTCATAGTTTTGGAGAATTAGAACAGTTGGGAAAACCTATTGCCTTTGAGCCTGTGGTGAGACAGCATATCACAATGAGAAATATGTAATAGAGCACAGTTATTCACTTCCTGGGCAAAACAGAATAAAGAACAAACCAGTGTCATGCAATCCCCTTCAAGGGTGCTCCCACAACCTAGTAACAGGTAGAGCTCCCTCTAGGCCCTAGTTTTTAAAGCTTCCACTATCTCACAATGGCACCAAGCTGGGAACAAAGTCTTTAACACACAGGATTTGGGGAGATATGTAAAATCCATGCCATAGCATCAAGCTATGCTGAATCCATTCTGAAATGCCTCCATTTCCAAACCTGCCCTCTAAGGACTCAGGCTTCTCAATCCTATTCCATTGCTCCATTCATTGTCCTCTTAAAATTAATTAAAATTAATGTCCCTTTTACTCTTAAAAGTAGTAGGGCAATTTCTACTGGCAAATTCAATTCAGAAAAAGGTTAATGTTCAGTATTCCTTAAGAGTAATGAACTCAGACACATATGTAACTCTTAACACTTACATTATAAACAGATGGTAGCCACTAGCTGCATGTGGATGTTTATTTTAATTACTATCAACACAGAAAATTCTATGAGGTGCTGCCTTAACATAGAGAAGTTTATCCTAATAGTGGATTGTGAATGAAACCATTATTTCTGTGAGAAACTCTACCTGTGCTAAAAATGAATATATTTAAGCACTGTATGTTTGCAGCCAGGATTTGAGGCAGGAGGGCCTGGATGAAGGAAAGATGATTATCCTTGACAAATGCCATTATATTATGGGGTTTGGGCAGAGGTAGTCAAATAGAAATAAAATGGAGAGGTGAATTCCCACATTAGGTAAAGAGAATGAGCACAAATAAACATTCTAATACAGGACCTCAAACTTCTAGAAAAAGAGCAAGTCAAGCCCAAAACCAACAGAAGGGGGGAAATTATAAAGATCAGAGCAGAAATTAACATAATTGAGACTCAGGAAACAATACAAAGAATTAATGAATTGAAAACTTAGTTCTTTGAAAGAATAAATAAAATTGATAAACCTATATCCAACCTTATCAAAAAAAAAGGAAGAAAAACTCAAATTCACGCAATAAGGAATTAAAAGTGTGAAACCACTACAGATCCGGTGGAAGTTCAGAAGATCATCGATTTCTATTTTGAAAATCGTCACTCACATAAGAAAACACAGAATAAATGGACAGATTCCTAGAAACATATGAATTACCAAACCTGAATCAAGAATATATAAAAAGGCTTAATAACCCAGTATCAACTTATGAAAATGACATAATTAAAAACTTACCAACTAAGACAAGCACAGGTCTTGATGGATTCATGGATGAATTGTACAAAAAAATTAGACAAGATTTAATTCCAATATTCCTCAAAATCTTCAGTAAGAATGAAATGGGAGCAATTCTCCCTAATTCATTACTTGAGGCAAGTATTAACTTGATACACAAAACAGAAAAAGACCCAACTAAAAAAGAGAATGACAGTATAATCTCCTGAATGAACACAGATGCAAAAATCCTCAATAAAATACAAGCAAATATAATGCAGCAAATCATCAATATGATTATATAACATGACCAAGTGGGATTGATCCCAGGAATGCAGAGACAGTGAAACATATCAAAATGAATAAACATAATATACCATATCGACAAAGCCAAAGACAAAAATCACATGATCATCACACTATATCAGAAAAAGCTTTTGATAAAGTCAAACATTCATTCATGATAAAAACCCTAGAGAAGATCAGAACAGATTTTCTATACCTCTAGATAATAAAAGCCATCTATGACAAACCAACAGCCAACATCATACTAAATGGACAAAAATTGAAAGCTTTCAAACTAAAATGAGTAACAAGACAAGGATGTCCACTGTCACCACTCCTATTTAATACAGTTCTTGAAACAATAGTCAGAGCAATTAGATAAGAGAGAGAAATATAAGAAATAAGGAAAGGAAAGGAAGAAGTTAAATTATCATTATTTGCAGATGACATGATATTCTACATAATAGACCCCAATGACTCTACCAAAAGGCTTCTAGATTTAATAAACAAATTCAGAAGCATAGCTGGATACAAAGTCAATACTCAAAAATCAATAGAATTCCTGTGCACAAACAAACTCACTGAAAGAGAAATTAAAGAAACAACACCTTTCACAAGAGCATCAAAAAAAAAACAAAAAACAAAAACGAAATACTTAGTAATCAATCTAACAAAGAAGTAAAAGATCCATACATTGAAAATTACAGTACTCTGGAAAAGGAGATTAAAGAGGATATCAGAAAATGGAAAGATATCCTTCACTCATGGACAAGAAGAACCAACACTGTGAAAATGGCCATATTCCCCAAACTGTTATACTGATTTAATGCAATCCCAATAAAAATACCACTAGCATACCTCACAGATCTAGAGAAAACATTCCTAAAATTCATTTGGAAACAGAAGAGACCTAGAATAGCAAAGGCAATCCTGATCTAAAGAGGCAAGAGAGGAGGCATAACAATCTCTGTTCTGAAATTATACTACAAAGCTACTATGATAAAATCGGCATGCTAGTGGCAAAAAAATTTAAACAAATAAATAAAAACAACAACAAAAAAAACATACCAAAGGATCAGTAGAACAGATTAGAAGATGCAGACACAACTACAAAGACACTCTTACATTTGACAAAGGGTCAAACATGTTCACTAGAAAAATGATAGCCTCTTTAATAAATGGTGCTGGAAAAACTGGCTTTCTATATGCTGAAGACTAAAACTAGAGCCATGTCTATCTCCATGCACTAAACTAAAGTCAAAATGGATTCAAGATCTAAATATTAAAACAGAAACACTAAATCTCCTGGAAGAAAAGGTAGTAGAAATCTTGAAGATATAGGTGTAGGCAGAGTTTATGGATGAAAACCAAATTGCATGAGAAGTACTTCAAAGAATCAACAACTTGGATCTCCTCTTATTAAAAAGCTTTTGCACATCAAAAGAAATGACCAATAGAGTGAAAAGACAACCCACAGACTGGGAAAAATTTTTAGCCAATTATCCCTCAGACAAAGGACTTCTATCTAGAACTTCTAAAGAATTGAAAAAATTAAAGCCCCCAAATTCAAAGATCCAATCCAAAAATGGGCATCAGAGATGAATACACACTTTTCAGATGAAGAAATACAAATGGCAAATAAATATATGAAACAATGTTCAACATCAGTGGTCATTCAAGAAATGCAAATTAAAACAACATTCCATCTCACCCCAGAAAGAATGACTATCATCAAGAAATCAACTAATAACAAATGCTAGTGGGAGCCAGGTGTGGTGGCACATGCTTTTAATCCCAGCACTTGGGAGGCTGAGGTAGAAGGAGCCTTGTGATTTCGAGGCTAGCTTGGGCTACAATGTGAGCGCAAGGCCAGCCTGAACTACATAGTGTGACCCTGCCTCAAAAAATTAGGGCCGGGAGTTTGGCTCAGTGGCTTAAGTGCCTGCCTGGCAGGCATGACATTGCGAGTTTGATCCCCAGTACTACAAAAAAAAAAAAAAAAGAAAGAAAGAAAGAAAGAAAAGAAAAGAAAAGGCTGGTGGAGTTGCAGAGAAGAAGTATCCCTTCTCCACTGTTGGGGGTTGGGATGTGTAGACTGATATAGTCACTTTGGAAATAACTATGGAGTTTCCTCAGAAAACTAAGATTAGCATTCCCATTCAACCCAGCTATTCCTCTTCTGGGTATTTTCCCAGATTAATTAAAATAGCCATACCACAGCAATATATATGCACCCATGTATATAGCAGCACAATTTGTAGCAGCTAAATCTTGGAAACAACCCAAATGCCCATCAACTGTGGAATGAATAAAAAAGATGTGGCATTTTTATACAGTGGAGTATACTCTACTACAGAGGATATACTCAAGGTTTTTATAGGTAAATAGATGTGACTAGAGACTATATTCCTAAGTGAAATAAATCATACTCCCATTTGTAAATATCATATTGCCTCCCTAGAACAAGAAACTCAAAGAGTTAATAATACCCAAAATATATAATAGATATTTTGAAATGGAAAAATCTGTTTAAAAGGAAAGAATAATTGAGATGGGGGAAAGGAAATAAGAAGGGGAAAAAATATATATATACACATATACATATATATGTACATATGTACATTTGTACATATGTGTGTATATATATACACATAAGACAACTAAGATAATTATACTACTAATTTCTTTTAGTTCATTGAAAAGGGTTTGTACTTATATTGTTTGATCAATTTTGCATGCCTATGTCTTATAATCTGAGCAACTACTCTGAAGGTAACAATACACAATATAACCATTCTTAATTTCCTACTATCTTGCTTTGAAAGTCTGTATCACTGATTTTATTTTTCCTCTTTAAAATAAATATAAATAAATATACAACACATGAAAACTGTGATGACAACACCAAATATGATACAAAGAAAATTGGAAACGGAAAATGGTGAAGTGTGTATCTGGAGAAACAATATCAATACTGTATGCTGACAGGAGAGCACTAGAGATACATTTAGGAACTAAAAGCTAAGCCTGGTAAGAAGATTTATCATAAGCCTGTGGGTCTGAGGCCTATTGCCAGCTGCAAAACATTGGTGAATATTATACTAGTGGGTGTAGACACTCTCACTACAGCTATCTGGCATAATAAATTTAAAACATAATTAAAACTAAACACATGATACCTCTAAATGTAAAGCACTTCTGATCGGTGAGAAGAAGATAACTTGTTCAATTAGTAAGCTGGACTATCAGGACAAAAACTTCAAAAACAATGTTGGGTCCCTACTTCACTGATCAAATTTTTTCCTAGTAAACAATTTTCATTTGAAAAATAAAATGTTGAGGAACATTTTAAGAATAAAAGTAATAAAGATCTTGCTAATGTGACATGGCACCTGGAAATAATAAAATTAAAATTGCACTTGGGATAATCTCACCAAATAAACTCGGAAAAAATATATCCAGTCTATAACATCGATGGAGAAGCTGTTTTCACAATTTAATAAGCACATCTATAATTTGATAGGAAAAATATCAACAACTGAATGAAAAATATGAACCAAATGTGTGAATACCAGTCACCAGAAAAATAAATACCATAGCTTTAAAACTTTTCACATTCTAGAAAACTACAACTTAAAATTATCCTGCACGTCATTTTCACCTATAAAATTGGTAGAATTCAAAAAGTGTGCAAACACATTCCAATTCATTGATGGAGCAATATAAATTAGTAAAACTTTTATGGAGAGAAATTTGACACTATCAATCAAAATTTCAAACATGTAGTCTTTGAACTAGTAATTCTAATACTTTATCTTTCACATATCTTGCGCTTGTATAAAATATGTTTCAAGTTATTCATTGTTCCATTGTTTATAAGAACAATGACAGACAGCAACTTGATCATCTATCGTGATCTATTTTCAAAATGAGACAAATACTTATGTTCAGATATAAAAACACCTCTGAGTCACAGAGTTAACTGGAGAAAAGCCAAGTACATAGCATTCTGTGATCTGTGAATAAGCGCTAGTCAGAGATGATGGATGGAGATGGCTAGATTTTTGCTTGTATATGTTTCCTGAAAATATTCCTGAAAGCATAGCCAGAAAGTAGCCTTCCTTTGAAATACACCTGATGGCTGAATGTTAGGGGTGAGACAGAAAGTTTTTACTATAATGTGTCTTTGTATCTTTGAAATTTTTATCATGAACATATATTAGCTATGCAAAATGAAATGAAATCAAAGTCTATTCCCTATTTAAGCCATTCTTTGCCTCTTCTTTGCTATACCTGCTTATTTCACCTGTTCTTTTGCTGTCCTTGCACATTTATATCACCAATAAAACCATAGGCTCCTTGAGTGCTACCACTATATCTCTATCACACTGGCATTTCCAGCATTGGCACAGTGTTCTTGATCATAAAATGTCATTTTTTTAAACTGGTGTTTTTAAGGATGATGAAAATCCTTTTCTTAAAAGGAAGTCTGGCATACACAAGGCCCTGAAATACTCCTTTGATCAATACTGGGTGATATGAATTAAAAACTGGTCAACTTAACACCACCTGAATTAAATCAGCTCAGTGCTGAGTGTAGATGGTCCACCTGAGGAAAGTTGCCAACATAAAACGGGATGTGGAGAGGACGAGTGAGGCATTGTGGGTTCTCGTAAGTGTTGTTGTTTGGAGTCATTGGTTCTCCTGTAGGAGCTTGTCATGGCTGGCTAGCTTCCCTGATATGAATTCAGCCATTATCATCAGAGGAGCTCAGGACCTTGTCTCTGAGAATGACTGCAGTTCACTTTGGAGGAGTTCTGGTCCTTATGTTGAGCATCACTTCCTGGCTCCAGAAGGAAAGATGTTTGCTGTTTAATCTCCAGAAGTTTGTCACACTGGCTTCTTGATATGTACTTGGATGTTCTTATCATTAGAGGAGCTCAGGACCTCACTGTCACTGAGGATGGCTGTGGTACTTTTCAGGGGAGCCCTGGTCCTTATTTTGAGTGTCACTTCTTGGCTCCAATGTAGAATCTTCAACTTACTGGCACAGATCCTTCACCTCGCTGGCATAGACTTTCTAGCTTCCACCGCTGACCTTGGGGCATTCCCAAAAGGTCAGATTCATAAAACAGACTTGCATGAGTCATTGTCGTGGGCTCTAGACCTCCAGTTGGACTTGTGGGAGGCATTGTCATTGGCTCTAGGTTTTCAGCTGAAATCATGCAGGTTATTGCCATGGGATCCAGTCCCTCAGCTAGATTTTCTACATCTTTAGTGTTATGGACAGATTTCTTGCATTTTCTTTGTATTTAAATCTGGGTGAGCACCATAAAATAATAATAATATAAATTCTGTGTCCTCTATATAATTGTTCTCCTTGCATCCCCTGACTACATCACTGGGATCTACTTTGAAACTTGTCTTTTAAGAAAAGGAAGCCAAAACTGACTTACAGAACTGACTGGACTCCGGAGCAGTGCTGCTGACAAGAATCCATGTGGAAAATGTGCTTATGGGAAGGAGATTGTAGGATCTAAGCAAAAAGTTGCCCTCAGAGGGAAAACAACTTGCCATGAAGTCAGTATGCTGTTGTTGTCATCCCCATTTAAGGGTGGGTTTACCTGTGGCAGAATCTGCAATCTCTCTCAGTCCTTAAACTCCAAGACACAGGCATATGTTATAGCTAATTCAGTGGATTTTTATCTCAGTACACATTCCCTAAGCACTTCCTAGGCGCAAGGTTGACCGACATTTTTATTAGCAATAATCTCTGCCTCCTTCTGATTATCTAGAGATTTAAAACCACGTAATCATCCTTCTGTCAGACAGAGGGTAGATGGAGAGAACAGGCTAAGAGGCCTCAAATCCCTCTTAACACTTCTTTCCTATCAGCAAGATTAGTCCACAATGCTCTGCTGGCTGTATTCAGACCAGCAGCCTAGGCTGAACTTGCGCCAGCCAGAGTAGGGACCCTGAAGGCTGTGTCTGGGACTCTAAGTCTGCTGATGCAGGCTCATGTCTCTGAGACAGTGTGAGGCGTGTAATTGGTCCTCCCCTCGGGGTAGTGAGCAGACTCAGCACCCTACAACCGCCAGCAGGGACAAGAAAGGAATCCACCGCCTGCAGTCATGCTGAAGCAAAGCAACGAGAGGAGACGGTCTTGGAGCTACAGGCGCTGGAGTATTTCTGAGTGTGAGGGGGAGCCACAGACAGGGAGCAGTCAACACCGACAGAGCATCTGCTCCACGGGGACTCGGTCTGGCTCTCAGGCCAGCATCACACCATGGACCCAGGGCAACTATAACTACTACATTGAGGAGGACGAGGATGTGGGGGAGGAGGAGGAGTGGAAGGATGACGACCTCGCGGAGGAAGACAAGCCGCCAGAGGAGGTCACCACTACCCAGCCCCATGGCGGCCCTGACACTCCAGCCCAGTTGTTAACGCTCAACGTGAATGTGGGTGGCCACAGCTATCAGCTGGACTACTGTGAGCTGGCCTGCTACCCCAAGACGCGCCTGGGCCGCCTGGCCACCTCCACCAGCCGCAGCCGTCAGCTGGGGCTGTGCGATGACTACGAGGCCCAGACCGACGAGTACTTCTTCGATCGCGACCCAGCTGTGTTTCAGCTCGTCTACAACCTCTACACCTCCGGGGTGCTGCTGGTGCGCGATGAGCTGTGCCCTCGCAACTTCCTGGAGGAGCTGGGCTACTGGGGCGTGCGGCTCAAGTACATGCCCCGCTGCTGCCGCATCTGCTTCGAGGAGCGGCGCGACGAGCTGAGCGAGCAGCTCAAGATTCAGCGCGAGCTCCGCGCCCAGGCGCAGGCCGAGGAGGCCGAGGAGCTCTTCCGTGACATGCGCTTCTGCGGGCCGCAGCGCCAACGCCTCTGGAACCTCATGGAGAAGCCCTTCTCCTCGGTGGCCGCCAAGGCCATGGGGGTGGCCTCCAACCTCTTCGTGCTCATCTCCGTCGTGGCGCTGGCGCTCAACACGGTCGAGGAGATGCACCACCAGGCGGAGCAGGGGATGGGCGGCGGCGACCCCAGGCCCATTCTGGAGCACTTGGAGGTGCTGTGTGTGGCTTTCTTCACGCTCGAGTTCCTGCTGCGCCTCATCTCCACACCAGACCTGCGACGCTTCGTGCGCAGCGCCCTCAACCTGGTGGACCTGGTGGCCATCCTGCCGCTCTACCTGCAGCTGCTGCTCGAGTGCTTCACTAGCGAGGAGCAGCGGGACAGCAAGGGCTCGCAGCGCGAGCACGACCTGGAGACGGTGGGGCGCGTGGGCAAGGTGGGCCAGGTGCTGCGTATCATGCGCCTCATGCGCATCTTCCGCATTCTCAAGCTGGCGCGCCACTCCACCGGGCTGCGCGCCTTCGGCTTCACGTTGCGACAGTGCTACCAGCAGGTGGGCTGCCTGATGCTCTTCATCACCATGGGCATCTTCGCCTTCTCGGCCGCTGTCTACTCCGTGGAGCATGATGTGCCCGGAACCAGCTTCACCAGCATCCTCCACGCCTGGTGGTGGGCGGCAGTGAGTACCATGACCTTAGTGCTCCCTGGCCTCTCCCTTACCCACTGCTGCTTCTCTGGCTCCCTGGTCCTTAGCCTTCAGCCGGGTCTCTTGGTCTTTCTCCTCCCTTGCAAAAGAGCACTGCTGTCTACTTCCCGTCACTGCCTTCAGCCACCAAAATGAGGGTGGAGGCTGAGGAAAGACAGAGACACTGTAGTTTCATAAGTAACAGAATTTGACTTGGTCCTAAGAACCCTCGAATCCAAATTTAGTCTTAAAAATGCTTGACAGGTAGGTTTTAAAGCAGATTTACTTTTCATGGATATGGGTTGCTTCTTCATCCGCATTGTTATAACCACTGGTTTAAGTAAAATAATTTTTAAAATAAAATTTATCGAACACGCAATGCCCTAAATGGTTTCTAAATCTTAAGTTTCTCAATTGTGTGAGGTGGTTATCACTGCTTTTTTTAAAAAAACAAAGAACAAATAGGAAGTAGCTTCAATTTTGGAAGGAAACTATATTTAGACAGGGAAGGAAGTGAGATTTGGCTGAACAATGTTGACCTGAACTGAAATCCCACTGCCTCTGTTTCTAGTTAAATCCAAATGTGAAAAAAAGCATCTAAAACTGAAACTGGTTCTAACATCCCTAATTCTCTTTCAGAACCAGATAAGATTGTTTAACTTTATAGCAAAAGGAAATGTGGTACAAGAGTTTGAGTGTGAACACACAGCTAACAGTGGCAGAGCCAAGATTAAAACGCAAATTGACTCAACTCCAAAATCCATGCCTCTATCACTACAACACTGTCTCTTACAAGTTTTGGTTCTCTCACATGCTTTGCCTAGTTTGCTCAGTTACTTTTTTAGTTACGTTGGTCTCTTTGTATCTGCCTTTTTATAATGATTTATGACATTTACTTAAACACATGTATTCCTGGTATGCTAGCTATATCCCTGCAAATAAATGCTAACAAGGTCTTCCTAGATCAGTGAATAAACTGGTATATATGGGAGAGAATTAGATGTGTTTTCTCATTTTTTAAGTACATTGTAATGCCTTTCAAGATATTAAGTGAACATAAAAAGAATGCAGGTATTTTCAACATTACTACTGGTTATATTAGCACTCAGAGTCCAGTGTGAAATTCTGCAAAGCAAACCAACCCAGGGCATGATGGAAGCTTTAAAGCACCAGGTTCTAGCCTCAGATCTACCAATAATTAACTGTGGTTCTGAGCATGTGTGAAACCACACTCCCTCATCCCTCCCCTTACATTTCTGGTTCTGTAAAAGGAGAGATGAACTTGGAGAGTTTTACAGTTCAGTGAGTCTTCTTTCCCTTGAAAGCAGAGAGCTCTTATATATGCCTTCAATGCAGGCTGGCATTGAGCTCTTCTGAATGAGCTCACTGATTGGCATTCTTCTGATCATATTCCAAGCTATGAAAGGTCATCCCCATAGCAGATAAACCATGTGTACAGATGGAGCTCATGGAAGATGATTTGTCCCTAGCAAATGACATTTACTTTGGAGGTGACTACAGCAGGAAGGCAAAAAAGCAAATCCACATGTTGATACAATAAAAGTTCAAATTATCATTCATCTAAATATCTTAAAGGGCTAGCATATGTAGGCAATGGACCTAGGGAACTTTTTCATGTTAGTTTTAACACATAATACTTTAAAAATCTTTTATATATTAATATAAACCTCTGTATTATAATTGCATTAATATTAGGTTTTTATTTTCATTTTTAAAATATTTCCTGAAGTGATTGTCTATTGATCTACTTAATTTTTTGAACTGTACAATGTGCAGTAAATTTTGACTTTTAGATTATTCCCTATTTCAGTGTTAACTGAAACAATTTTCTGGAGGTCAGTGTTTTCTGTAAACTTTACAAAAGAAGTTCAATAATCACTCAGTTGTTATCTGTAATTTTGTAAAGTGCTTTTTGTTGTCTTGTTTTTGTGCCATTATCTCTTGATGATATTTTCATATTTTAACCTAATTTTGCACATCTCAACCTTCCCATTTTCCAAACTTTCCCCTTACTAATGACCTTTGTTGATTTGATTGAGATTTATACCAATATAAATCATAATGAATTAGATCAATTGTTGATAACTTGTTTTATTTTCTAAGTGAATCTGTGAATATAACAGGACTCCTTTGGTCTTAGGCATTCTATGATAACCCTATTCCCCAGAACTGATGTTATTAATCAGTGTACTTCTGGTTGCCTTGAATAGTACTGAGGATTCATCTTCTCAGTAAAGACAAAAGAAGACCATGAAGGTGATACAGATAAAATGTGTTAGTGCTCATATATAGATGCAAAGTAATATGACACAGGATATTATGACAAATTTCTCATGTAAGCCACAAAAATCCTACCTTCTTATTCAACTTTCTAAGCACCTTCAATATGCCAACACTGTTCTAAGTACTAAGGATATAGAATGATAGAAAAAAAATAAAGATCTTTCCATCATGGAGCTTAAATTCTAATGGGAAGAGATACTAAATAATTTCAGATATCGGTATGTCTTTTGTAGGATAACAGGGTAGTGATTTGGATGGCAGAATCATCCTTTGATGGTATAGTCAGAGAAGCTCTCTTGAGGAGGATGACATTGAAGTAACATTTTAATTATGAGAACAAACTCAGCTGAATATCCATGACTAAATAGAGATGAGCATCTGAGAAGTGGAATCCTAAAAGTAACTCTGGATCCAGGGATCTCCAAGTGTTTTGTTGATTATGCATCTCAAATTTTTAAAAAGATATGAGCATGAACCCAAGATAAGTATAAATTATTTATAAGTAAATACAAAAGTTATTTGTTGCCACATTATCAGTGTATCAAAAACTATCCCAAAGCTCAGTGGTTTGAAACATCAAGCGTTCATTTCCTGCATGAGTATAAAAGCGAGCAGTTTAGTCTGGTTTTAAGTGGAAGGTTCTTCTCATTTGGGATCCCTCATTCTCATAGCTGATGGTCAACTGAATGGCAAATAGAATAAGAGGAGGCAACATGTACCTCAACTTCCAACAGCCGTATATCTGTCAGTGACAAAGAGGAAGAGGCAGACTACAAGCCCAGTCGTGTAAGCATTGTACTGCTTCTGTTCATATTTACTCAACCCACAGCAAGTCACATGGCCACACTCAGTCAAGGGGTGGGGTGGGTTAGCCACCTATGATAGGAAAAGCACTGTAAAATTAAATGGCAAATAGCTTGACTACAGGAAGTTACAAACAGTCAAGTCCAATAATACAATCATTCTACTGTGGTATTCTGTTACTGCTCAAATACATTGTACACATCAAAAAACAACTACTCACAAATTGACAATTTGAAGATGAAATAAAGAAAAACATGACTACTATTTCTCTTGCCCTACTCTAGAGCTACTTCCCTTCTGGAACCTTTACCCCATGTGAGACAGATTCTTTAATTCATTATATGTATTTTTTGCACTTTTCAAACTACCTAATTCTGACTTGCTGGTAATAAGCCTCCCTCTTTCTATGCCAATAACCCTTCCTTGGTAACTCAGTTTAGGGTTTGAAGAGGAATACAGCTAGTTTCATTATTATGAATTCTCCTACAGCTGCAAAACAGATTCCTCATGGACACTTACACCTGCAAATGTTCATGCATTAGGATGTGAGCCCTATTCTTACTCATCTGGCAGAGGTTATTTGTGAGCCCTAATAAAAAACATGTACAACATTAGGATCTAATAAATCTGCAGTATACAGCAGCTATAATATCTGACTAGTTGGTATTCTTTATTGCATGGAAGCAATAAAGTTTGCTTCCAGATTCATTTTGAAGGAATTGACACAGAAGTGATTCCTTCTGTACTGAAGGGAGAGTATAAAACATACAAAAGGATCAGCTGTTCTCTCATGGTAGACCTTCTCTGTGTGCAGATCAACAGGCCACGCCTCCAGCAGCACCAGTCATTTGGGAGCTCTCTGGGTTGTCTGGGAGTGAAAAATGCATAGTGCAACTCAACAAGAACAATTAGCTCTATGATAAAGTTGTAACCATTGGCTGCCTGTGTAAGTGTTTTTAAGTAGAAAGAGACAATTGGACTGTTAATAAGTCATTTCCTTCTGAACCTTCCAGAAAAGTTATAGTAGAAACCAAACAGGAAACTATGGCATGAACTCATTACTTCAAATACTCTCCAAAAAGAGTATTTATCTCAAGTTGAGATACCAGATAATTGGGCCCCGGAGACCTTGCTCCCATCTTTGTTTTTCTATAGTAGGTGATCACTTCCTTGCAAAGAGTTGGCACAAAATCACTGAAATGTATTCCTATTGACTGATTAGTTTGAAGAGATCCTGTGGGAAGGTGAATTAGGTTACAAAAATGAAAACACAAAGTAAGGTGGGTTTTTGAAATGGAGAAACAGATATATAGGTATTGGAAATCTGGAAGAGCAAGAATAGCAACAACAGGCCATAACTATTGGCTTTAGAACACATGGGAGAACGTTGTTAGGAGTACAGAGTAGAGGTTGCTACATATAAAATCTACCCAAAAAGTATATGTACACACTTCAGGAAAAACATAAACTTGTATAAATATTTCAATATTAAATTTATTGAGACACAACGAGATTAATTCATCTTACTTTAGCCTCTACAATTACAAGAGGTGCTCAAAGTGGTGGCCATTAGCTTTCTGATATTTATTAGTACAATGAACTGCTGCTTGGGTAACCTTTGTCATTGAGATAACTGCACATGCATTTTCAATTTCTTATCTAAGGGCCAGCAGTGTAGTGGGATTTCTGAAATACATGACATCTCTAGGATTCCTCATATGAGGGTAACAGCATCTGTTGAAAAAACATCATACTATTTTTCTTTTCTTGAGCTGTGTATATATATTTTTTGGTGTAGTTGTTGCAGAGATTTGTAAGATGCCAACCGTAAGGTTGCTGCTAAGAGTGCTGAAAAATATTAGAGCCACGATTATATGCTGTTATGAAAAGGTGGTAAAAACCAGAAACAGCAAGTGAGACTCATATGTCCTATCCCACTTTCCAGTCTCCCAAAAGTATGTCTCCTTCACAGACCATAATTGGAAGACAGCAAATAAGGGAATCCAGGAAAGGAAGTCTGCAGACTGCCAGTTACAGAATTCCAAATGTCTGTCAGGCTTGGAACTGAGACAGGAGGTAATACCTGGCGCTGAAGTGTTACTGTTCCCCCAGTCCTTTCCTATTGCACAGGAGTTACAAATGCGAAAAGACTTGTAAGTAAACACGACTTTTTGGTCCTGACTTTGGAGTGGTCTCCTTTTATGTCTCTAAAGTATGTTCTTCCTATTGCCCAATATGCCTTCACTGGAACATGATAGAACTTACAGGACAGGAAAAAGTACCAAATAAGCAAAGAATGTAGAGGACCTCACTGCTGTATGCCTTTTTGTGACTGGACAAATAGATCTATTGATTGACCTTTTTTTTTTATTATAGCCTATCCTACCTCTTCCTCATTGTACCACTTTAATACATGTCTGAACCATAACACATAGAGAGGATTGTTCTCTTCAAGGTGGTCACCCATGACCTAATTCTTACAGTGCTTCACTAATCAGAGTCCAGAATGCTAACCATTACACAATGGAACCGCCACTGCTTCACTAATCAAAACATTCTTTGAATTCCACTGAGGAATTCCCTTCAGAGTCTGACATGTCCATCTTTTTCTTCATAATGGGTCTAAGTATTTACCTTTTTGAGGTCGCATTCAGTATTTTAAAGTAGTCAAAATACACTTGAGTTTAAGATTAGTACCTAGATTTACCCCTCAAGGTAGATATGAACATTTGCATCAAGGTCTGTCCAGTGAATCTTTTGTGCAAATTATAATTCAAAAGAGGAATTCCAAAAATATTTTTGTAAAAGTAGCACAAATAAGTACAGATGTCTCACGTCTAACAGTTTATTTAACAGTTGCTCAGACTTACAACCAAGGCATGGTATTCGGACTTACAACCCACATTCAGATTTACGACCCAGGGATGTATGTGGCAGTGCTGTAATTTTTGCTGATTGTACTCTACAGAACAATAGTGTAGTTTTATGTTCTGTAGTACATTGTAGTACTGCATGTAAGAGTTATGCAAATAAAAGCAAAGTCATCAAATTAGAGTTTCCTTTGATCATTTCTGTGTTCTGAATATTATTATGCACATATATACAATTTCTCACTTAGTGCCCAAGTCATTTTAACAACCTAGCCACAGACAGAGAACTCATTTGTTGAACAAGGAACATCTGTACAGCCTTTGAAACTGACTCCTTTGAAAGGTAACATGCACTCAGGCTTATAATAATTTTAGGCAAAAGTCATTCTTTGCAACCTCCAATTCTTTGGGGAAGCTGGAAGGTGTATTAATTATTCAAAAATTAATTTTATTTCTTGGGATCATAATTCCTAGTTTTTTGTTTTGTTTTTGTTTTGTTTTGTTTTTTGGTACTGGGGATCAAACCCACAACCTCACACCTGCCAGGCAGGTGCTTACACCACTGAGTTAAATCCCCAGCAATAATTCCTAGATTCATACAACACTGGGTAGGAATACATTATCCAGGAATCTTTATGGAGGAAATAAACATTCCTTTTTGGATGAGAAACTCAAGTGTGATCATTCTGAGGTTTCAGAGGAAATTTTTATGCTTGTCCTCATAATGTTTGGCAGGTCAGGATTTGCTGATTAGTGAGTGAGTTGCTTTGGGGAAGCTCACATTCTGGCTTTTGAGGCCCAAAGCTAAGAAAATACGTAAATTTTCAGCAGAATGCTGTTTCCAGTTTGCAAAGTGACTGAGCCAATCAGTCAGTCAGCCAAGCAGTTTATCTAGATATGAAGGTGAACTGCAGATATTTTGCTCATGTTTCCAAACTCAGCTCCTGCTAATGTGAGAACTAATTCTGTGAGGTTGCTTGGGTCGTGCAGGGCCTTCAGTATTTAATGCATATCTAGGGAGAAATAGTTTGGCCTACAAAATCTGGAGAAAAAGTTCCATAAATCAAAGGATATCTGAGTTCCTTCAAAAGCCAAGGATCAAGAAGCAAGTCATTTATTGAACCAGATTATCCACAAACAGACAACACATAAATTAACTGTACATTTTGAGCAAATTCTTGGAGACCAGTCATACACAGCCTCCTAACACAAGAGATTGTTTTTCTAAAATTAGAGATCCAAGATACACAAAAACCATGCAGGGCATATTATGTACATCAAATATTTACTCTTCTTGAGCCAATTCTCTTTACTTTCAACTTTGCAAAGTTCTACCAGCAGAGGCGCCCACATGCGTGCATGCGCACGCGCACACACACACAGACACACACACACACAGTGAAAAGTTGGGGTTAAAGGTAAATCAAAGCCAGTATGAGGATTAAGCAAAAGTTTAAAATAATCACTTTATTTTAATCATTTTCCTTCCCCCCTCCCCTTCTACCCTTCCTCCTTCCCTTTACATCCTGGACTCTCCAGTGGGTGGCTTCCTGCAAGGCCTCTCCCTTGGACTTTCTCATATGTTTCATTTCTAAAACTGTCCTTCCTGCCACTCACCTCTACATCCAAGCTCCTAAGCCTTCTCCAGGGAACATCAGCTGACTAGACAGTCATATGAGATATGAGTGATGCTGTTAGTGACAGATGAAAGTTATTGCTCAGTTCACACACTTGGACAGAGATCTGACCCAGGTTCTTTGACTATTGGTGTGACCAGCGACGACACACACAGCAGGCAGCCATCAAATTCTTCATTGCTTTTCATCACCATTTTGCCTAGAAATTGGGAAAAGGAGATTCCCCACCAAGGCCATCAGGACTCCTTTCCCAGTCAATGAGCATTCAGCAGAAGTCAGAGAGGAGCCTGTTTCCAGAGCCTGTGCATCTAATATCCATGACATACGCGAATTTCCTTGTAAATGATTTTTGCCTCCCTTCAGCTGCCTCCAGCGGTAAGGCAGAGGTCCCCTGCATTTGCTCACAGATGTAACCTATGCACTAACATTACTGCTCACACACACAGTGCCAGGCTGTCCTTCAGTTCCTGTAATGATCTAGTCAAGTAGGTACACTTCTTTCCACATGTCAAAAGAAACTGAGGCAGAGAGAATTCAGATGACACGCCCAACTCACACAGCTGAGAAGTAGATTCAAACACCTGGTGCCTCTTTCTTTGTCCTCTTTTCCACTATCCTGCCTCCATGCTTGCTTGTATTCTCCTGCTTTGGGCAAAGCAGCTCGTCTCTTAGCATGTCTTTCACCAGCGATGGTGCAGTGAAGCCTGGCATCTCACCTGTCCCCCACAAAGGTATACCTGTGCTTTTTATGGGCTGAATGGAGCTGTGGTTCTTATCAGCGTCTCCAGGTTTGCCCAGCTGGCTCATTTCTCCATTTCATTCTGATCAATCAACCAGGACTCGTAAGTTCAAATGAATCCTTGCATCATCAAAACAAAAATATTTGTATTTCTAAGCTACAAGATACACTAGTATGGTCAACAGGATGACTGTGCATGAGTGCTGCCACCTGCTTGAAAAGTATGGCAACAACTCTCCAAATCCATAGAGCAATGAGCACCCCCCCCAATTGTGCAAAATATTTACAGTGTAAACAACAGCCTTGCTTAGAGATGTTAAGTAATTTAGCCCTAATACCTAAAGACCAAAGAAGTCCATGAGGCATTAAAAAAAAAAAACAAAAAAAACAGTCCCCAGGGACTTTTTTCCATGATTTTCTCTAACTATGCTAACTGATAACTAGCCCCATGGGTACCTACATTTACAGAAATTTGTTAACCTAAATAAATTTCTAATTAGGGAATTTAAAGCAGTGTGACAAAAATGTTAAGAATTTCATCAAGGGTGTTCATATTTAAGAAGACCTCACTGACCAAAAAGTCCCTTCAAACAATAGAGCATATTTCTCTAGACATTGGTAATTAAAGCACCTTTATGTCAAAGGCCTCATCCGAAGTGTTAGCAGTTGTCTTCCTTTTAAAGAGGAAGGGAGGAAAATGGAAGAGCTTAATGCTTTGTACATGTCTGGTACTATGTTGAGTGTTTTATATATATATATAACATGTATTTTCTTAACTACTATTTAGAACAACCCTTTACAGTAGGTATGTTTTCCCCATCTTGTATGTAAGAACAGCTATGAGTTATAGTAGGATTTAAAGCAGTCTTGGCTGCACAGCCTGTATTCTTTCCATGACACCATGCCTGCAGGCAGACTTTCTTGGTGTTCCTTGGGGAACCTGTTACCCTCCCTCTCCCCTTCACCCCATGCACCTGCTTGCATCTCTCCCTTTCTCCTCCCTCATCGTGCTAACGATCCCGTCCTGCTTTGCTCTACAGGTGAGCATCTCCACAGTGGGCTATGGAGACATGTACCCGGAAACACACCTGGGCAGGCTTTTTGCCTTCCTCTGCATTGCTTTTGGGATTATTCTCAATGGGATGCCAATTTCCATCCTCTACAACAAGTTTTCTGATTACTACACCAAGCTCAAAGCTTATGAATACACAGCCATACGCAGAGAGAGAGGAAAGGTGAACTTCATGCAGAGAGCCAGAAAGAAGATGGCTGAGTGTTTGGCAAGGAGCAATATACAGCCCATCCAAAGGCAAGAGAACTAATGTTTCAAATGACATTTGGCTGGCAGATCCTGTAAACTTCAAGGCATCATTGCTCCTCCTCCTTCTCCTCCTCCCCCTTCACAATTGATCTCAAAAGGACGCATGAAGCAGACACGCACAAAAAACATTCAGCTCACTGATCTGTAGCTCTGGAAATGCTTGTTTTGGTCCAAACTTGGAATGCTTCATATTGCTTTTTAACTGTATTGCCTGTGAGAATCTCACCTTACCAATGACCCTGATACTGAAGACAACTTGAAAAAAGCAGCATCTTGAATTTCTCTGCTAGCTTCACCTGGCATCTGGTTTGATGCGTATTTTTGAACTTGAGTTGACATGAGATTTTCCTTACTGCCATGACCTGCACAGCCAGTGGGATCCTGAGAGCGGGTGATGGGAGAGTAAGAAAAAAAATAGACACATAAGAATGCTGGGACAGGTGGGACCTGACCTCTCTGATGGGGAGGGAGTGACAACCCAGCAAGGTCTGCATCTTTATTTATACACAGTAAAAAGGGGGAAGCCTGCAACGGAGACAAAAGTGCAAGGTCTCAGTGTTTACTGAGAACATTGAAAGGGAAACATTCTCTGAGCTATCTGCACTGTAGTTAACAGAAAGGAACACCAAGGCCAGATACCTGCTGGACTGGCTTTGCTCTGGTCCCAACATCATGTTTACATGACTTGTCTGTGGTACTCCATGTACTCAGGGCTGGCCTTGCTCTAGCCTCAGATGTGTGGTTGGTCTCCAGCTCAGCCACTCCCCACACCTTAAAGAAAAGTCTTAATTTTTTAAAGAGATGGGGTGTTACAGCAACAACTGTGGAGCTTTGGGGTTAGACCAACCTCACAGTCAAAATCCTATATCTACCAGGTATATAGTTTGAGGCAAGTCACTTTAACCTAAACCTCAGTTTCCTCAATGGTAAAATGCAGGTAGTAAAACATACTTTGTAATGTGAATGTGTAGATTGCAGGAATTATTTGTAAATTCTCAATAAATGATAGCTGTCAAAATTGCTCAAAAAGGTACTAATAGATTCTCATGACCAATGGTTCTCAACCAAAGGCAATTTTGCTCCCATTTGGGACCTTTAGCAATGTCTTGAGATTGTTACTACTGTGAAGGAGGGTGGGGGGGTTGATTCTGGCCTGTAGGAGGTAGAGGCCTGGGTTCCTGCCAAACATCTTACGATGCATAGTACATGCCCCCACCCCACAACAGCAAACTACCTAACTCAAAATCTCAATAATGCCACAGTTGAGAAACTTTGGTCTAGACTTAATACAACAGCCCCAACTCGACCTATGAAACGTGCCCAAGTGTGTTAATGCTTCTTAGAAAAAAGCCCCACTCCTCGCTTCCCAGGCTCCCTTTCCCTATCTTTTTCACAAAAGAGGGGGCAAAAAACCAAACCTGCAATAGCTCTAAGCCCTGCACAAAGGGACTCTACCCTTGAGTTGAGAAACCAGCACCCACAGGATGTCGGTCATTTCTCTCTCTGTCTGTCTGTCTGTCTGTCTGTCTGTCTGTCTCTCTCTCTCTCTCCTTTTCTTTTTAATTCCTTTCTCCTTCCACAGAGCTATTGAAATTAAAGGCTCATCTCAACCGGGCACACAGAGATTAACCCTGCAACTGGAGCTCGCAATGCCGAGAATCAAATTTGTCCCAGAGCAGGGCTCGAGATGCTTGATGTCACAAATAAAGAGTGATTGCTGCATGTTTTACAATGATAAGCACTGCAGAGTGTATATACAGTATATAACTCCATTTAATGCTAAACATGTCCTAAATAAGATACTATTTTGTAAGGAAGAAAGACGCTTGAAGAGGTTAGGTAATTTAGCTATGTTCACAGAGCCAACAAATGATGGAACCGAGTTTCAAGCCCAGCTTCATCTGATCCCCAAGATTCATCTTGATCCAGGCCTATGTTTGTGGTTCTCCCACTGCATTAGCACCATCACATATAGGACTGGTTAAAATAGTAGTAGGCCCTAGCCCTGGGTCTGGGTTGGGCGTGAGGTTCTGCACTACTAATTACAGATGATGCTAATGCTACTGGTACCAGGAACACATTTGAGAAGATGAAGCCTACGTGACTTTGTTCTGACCCTCCTGCTAGGAGCTATGATTATGAAACCAGGCAATGACTGGCCACACTAGTGCTTATATCTCTCCCTCTTACTCCGAGGGTTCTGAGCATCATCATAAATCACCTGGTGTCTGAAGGCGGTCAGAGTGCTACTGCTGTAAGGGTGCTAAGTAAAGCACAAAATGCCAAGGATTTTTAGCCTGTTTTGTGCTGCTAGATTAGAATACAGAAGACTGAATAATTTAGAATAGAAGTCTATTTCTTGCAATTCTGGAAGCTGAGAAGTCTAAGATCAAGGTGCTGGCAGTTTTGATTGTTAAGTAAGGGCTTCCCTGTGCTTCCAAAATGGGACCTTGCTGTTGCCTAGCCCAGAGGAGAATTCTGTAGCATAACATGGTGAAGGGCAGGTGTTATGGTCGATACATTGTGTCAACTTGAGAAGTTTAACTGAGACTCAGCAAGGAGCCAGTGTTCTTACCTTGTAAACATTCTCATCTTGTGCAAGAGGAGAGCAAAGAGATTTTGTGAGTGCTACATCTGCCCTAGGAAGTGGGGGAGGAGTGTGGCCTGCATACACTATAAGGGTGAAGAGGCTGTTTGCCCCCTTTTTACTCTGGCTGCTGCCTTGAAGTGTTGCCCCAGTGGCATGCCACCCAGCCTTGGAGCCAGCTGATTATGGACTGAAACCTCCAAAACCTGTAAACTAAATAAACATTTCCTTCCCTAATTTTGGGCGTCAGGTGTTTTGTCTCAGCAAGGAGAGAAAGTAACCAAGACAGTAGGCTTACTAAATCCCAGCAAAGGCTCTTTTGTAAAGGCCTCAATTACATTCACAAGGGAGGAGCTTTGTGGCCTGATCATCTCTTAAATGCCCCACATCTTAATACTACCACACTGGCTACACCTGGATTTCAGAGATTATTCAAACCATACTGAGGGTAAATTTTAATTCCACATAAACATATAATTTTTAATAGAAACTTGGCCCAAATATTGAGTGGCCTTACTTTTCTTAAATATTATTCCTTACCTGATGGGCTGGTGAACCCTATACTTTTCCTCGGCTAAACCTACCAATCCTACACTATTACCTTTAAGAGACCCAGTTTCCTTCCCAAATGGATGAAAATTACCCCCAAGCTCTAAAAACTCCACCCTAACAGCAGTTACCCCAGCCAAGAAAGATTTCTCTTCCCTCTTTTCAAAAGGCAGAGGAAGGTGGAGTTAGCAAGGATTGTATCCTCGGCAGAGACAGCTAACGCAGAGTTACGACGTGCATGGGGTCCAGAGCACAGCTCACATCACCACCCGACGTGCGGCACACAGCAGCTGCCCTGCCAGGTACCCCCAGCCTCTGTGTCCTTTCTGCAGTCTCTAAGGGAGGAGTTTGCTGATGAAGTCCATCTTGTGGGGCTGCTAAGGGGCATAGGGAATAGGAAGGGCCCTGGTTTATCGCCTCCCCTCTGATTGAGGAAAAAAAGGAAAAAGACCCAGACCTGCCCTTCAAAACAGACTCTCTAAGAGAAAAGAGTAGGGACTGGTTGGGGGAGGATTGGGAGAGGTCTTGAGGACAAAGATGGGATTTTCCAGGCCCCTGCTTGGGGTCTAGTAAATGGCCACACGCCTGCTCCTCTTGCTCTTGCTGGCCGCATCTGCTCCAACAGCTGTGCACTGCCTCCCCAGGAATTAGGACAGAATAGAATCCAAACAAAAAGAACATTTCAAGAGTGTCACTGCGTACCAGGCACAGAACCAATATTGTTTCATTTAATCTTTTCATTTCCCTAAGAACTGAGTTTCAAGGAGGTCAGTCATGTACAGAAGCTTAGCAGTATTGAACTTGGGTGTGGATTTTAAACCTGGTTCTGACATTTCCTCTGAGGTTGAGTCATATGAAATTGTTGTTTTCATCAAAAGCACCTGAATATTGGCAGTTTCATCTGGTACAACCTGATTGTTGTTTGGTTTTAATTTCAGTGGACTTCTTGAAATGGAAAGGAGAGTAGGGTTTTGTCACAATTGGGGTAATTAAATTACGTAATGTGTATTTAAAACCCTTAGCACACCGTGTGGCCCTGTTATGTACTAAGTAATTGTCAGTCAGTATCATCATCTTCATCACCACTATTTTTAGCTGCACAAGAAAATTGTGCCATCCCAGAGAGAGTCCTTTGCTACTGAAAAGAGAACTCAGTGAGATGAAGACGGTTTTTGAATCCTATGTCCAGAAGAACTTTCTGGAGTGATGGGGACATTATGCACTGTTTGGCACAGTCATCACCAACCGTATATAGCCACTGAGCACTTAAAACGCAGATAGCATGACTCAGGAATGAATTTGTATTGAACTTAATTTTAATGCATTTCATTTTAAATTTAAACAGGCACATGTAGCTAAAAGGCATTGTGTAGGTCTTTCTTCTGTCCTCATGGAAGTGTCAGCATCTGAGAAGTGTTTGGGTTTTTTTTTTTGTTTTTGTTTTCGTTTTTTAACAGTCTTCCTGTTCTGGCTGAAACTGGGATGGATTTTCAGGCCAACATGTACAGAATTGAAAATTAATGTGCTTGATCTGATTGGTGAGCCAGATGGCCTGCTTTACTAAATAGTAAAGAAGGCAAAATCCTCCAAAGTATGAGCAACAATAGCAAAAAGCCCTGAGCAGACTAGCCCCATTCAAGTGGATCCACATCTCACCCTGGGGACATCTGGGCTCTTTCACTTGTGCTGAGTGTGGTCACATACATCTCCTCAGACTTCTGACTCAAACCAGCTAAAAATGCTGCTCTTGCTTTACCTCAGCTTTAAGAGGAAAGGTGAGGAAAAAAGTGAGATGGTCACAAGAAATTTTTCCTTAAAATTAAGAGAAAACATATGATTATGAGCTATTAAAAAGAAAAAGCAAAACATGTTTCCAAAGATTCTAGATATAGGAAAGTAGGTTTAAATTATGTTGACTCCAAATTCCCTTCTCCCAGACTGATGCCCTGAGCCCCTAAATCAAGATGAATGTGGTCCTTATACACCAGTGCTTCCTTCTTTCCCTGTTCTCTGATATGACTACCCTAAGACCCATGTGAATTTTGCTTTCTGCTTTCTATATTCTTATGTGCTGGGCCTCCTCCACTTACTACTTAGCCTCCCTGCCTGACTGCATGGCCCAGGGTATCTCTCTCCTGTCAGTATCAGCAAGGCTCTTAGTATTCCAGCAGGAAAGGTAAGATATCTGCAGACCAGAGGAGAGAAAATTCTGGGTGTTTTCTCCCCACCTTCTGTCTGGCATTGGCTGAGGTGGTGGTTGTGTTCCCACAGCCACAGCTCTGTTGAGCAGCCCTCTTGGGCCACACAGCATTGATAGGCCCCAGTAACACCTTTGCCTCTTTTGGGCCCTTTGGGTCTAGGAGAGGTAGTGGCCTCTCGCTGTCCCTGAATATCTTACCACTCTTTGCTGGCTCCCTTCATCTTAACAACAACTCTATAAATAGAATCTTTACTAAAATCTCTTCCATTAAATAAATGTATGATCTATTTCTTGACGGAATCCTGATTAACATACTTGTATATTTTAAGAAAAAAATATTGTATTTCCCAAATTACTGCAAAAAAGATGGTATGTATTTATCTGAGAGGCACTTCTCCCAACCATATTACACCAGACTAAGAGAGACAGTCCTCAACTTTAGAGACTAAGATGCAGCCGAGCCCATAGATGACTGGTAGGTCACTGATGATTGGCACCTGTAAGTACTAAACTGATTTAGCCTTCCTGTCAAAGTCTCCCAGCTCTGCCTTTTTAAGGAGCTGCTTTCAATTTTTTAGTCTCTTGAATTTTCTTATTCAACCCCATCCTGCACATACAATAGCATTTTTGTGAATGTATTCTGTGCATAAAATCAGTGTGCATAAAATTACTTGGAATATGCACTACTAGGAACAGAAGAAATTCTGGTGCCCTCAGAGGACATCAAAAAATCACGTTGGCCCAGCTCCCACCATTCTTCAGGTGAGGTATATGTATTCACCTTGTTTAGCAGGTGATATAACCAAAACCCAAGAAATGAAAGAAAATTCCTAGAGGTGTGCCTGTTTCCCATGCTGCCGTCCTTTCCTATGTCCATAGCAGATGTTGTTAATCATCCACATTACTCTTTCCCCTTTCTCACCACAGTTCTCTAGAAAACAACATGAATCTTCCCAACTTGCCTTCAAGATTTATTTGCCATCCTGGCATGTGCTCAGACTTTACAAATAAGGAAGAAAGACAGGAAATCAGTCTCTATTGTCTCCTGTTCTTTGTGAAGATTCTTCTATAAATCCAGAAAATCTGTGTGGAATATTTTTATGCCATCCTTTCTACCTAGTAACTTTTAGTAAGTGAACCTTCCTGAACCATGGTTTCCACATTAGCTTATGGAGGTAATTGACCTTTTGAGTATAATTATCTGATATATGAATGCAGAATACATACCTGACACAGTGGCAATTGCATTCTAGTAATGGATACCCAGTTTATGGGAGCACTTACTCTTTGGGAGGTGAGGGTGAACAGAAGGTCTGTGATTTCTACCATCCATTTGGTGTTTTTCTGAGGTGATTGTCAAGGTCCACAGTCATTAGGTCATTCACAAACACTTCAGTCCTTCTGGAATATGGACATGGTAGACAGGATTTCGCCAACACTTTTAAGTTCTACCTGGACAAATGGCTTGCTTTGGTCAAACACATTCTAGCCAAAAAGACATGTATCAATAAGTCCCCGACTTCTGAGCATTTAAGTTCTGAACTTTCACACAAGTACTGTATAAGACATACTTTGTCAGATTATAAGTGAATTTGACTCGTAAACATTCTCGCAGAAGTGAATCCATTCCTAATTCAGGGACTTACTATAGTATTTCTGATGAAGCATTTAATGACTGCTTCTCTATTTCTGTTCTCCTTTTCTAGGTTTTTGTTCTTTTAGTTTTAGTTTTAGTTTTTTTTTTTTTTTTTGTAACTGTGGAAAAAATTGTCAAGATTATCTCCATGAGGCATGCAGTGTGTGTGAAAAATAAGCCTTTCTTAGGTAAAAGAACTGAAATTTAGGAGTTGTTTATCTATAACCAAACTCATCTTGACAATTACTTCTTTCTACCTCAAGATTCCAAGAAACTTTCCAGTCTCACAATGGGAGAGTAACCTGAAGCATTTATGGGTCTTGAGAGTTCATGTTGCCATCAAACACAATGGCGGCTAAAAGTAGAGTTTAAGATGCATCAAATGCATGTTGTTTGTCAAACACTTTTCTGGGCACTTTTGCAAGTGAATGTGTACTCTTACCAACAAGTCTGGCACACAGTGTCCAAAGTCAAGCTCATCACCGTCATTGCTCTACAGTCCTTAAAACAACCCAGTGAAGTAGGCTGAGATTGTTATTTCCATTTGACAGAAAAGGAAACTAAGGAATAAAGTACTCATGTAATGTTCTTAAGTTTTCAGAGGCAGAAAAAAATGCAGCAGGGTTAACCCAAGTGTGTGGGTGAACCTAAACCTTTGTCTTTTCCACACTGCTACTCACAAAGCCCACTGAGGACTCCAGCATCTGTGCAGTGTGCTTCTTGAACAACTCTGCTTCCCTTCGAAGGGGTGGGCATCCTGACATCAGAACTGTCCCTGATTCCACCACTTGCAGCTGCCATAGGCTAACTTACTGGAAGGGGAAAGAACAGTTTCTACACCAGGCTCCACACACCAATTTAGCCACAGAAATAAAAACTTTGTATTCAAGAAGAGGATTATATTTTTCTATCATCTATTAGATTCACTACTAAGAGAGGTTTCTCTCTCCTTCCTTTTTACAAAATCTCTAGGCTCATCTGCCATGTATTGCTACTTCATAAGTAGCATGGAACAAGGAAGCAGTGACAGGTTTGCCCTGCTCTGCTCATCCCCCAAGAGTGGTAGAGTCCAAAATGTGAGGAAGAAGAAAACCCAGACATGGACAGAACCACCCCCAGACCTCCACACACTGCAGCTGCCTCCAGGCCATTTATTTCATTAAACTGTAGGATGCTCTAGGGAATCTTATGAAAGGGGACAATTTCACTTCCTATGCCTTGGAAATTAAAATTCTTTCCAAAAAAAAAATAATTTGCTTTGTTCTTTGAAAAAAGCTGCATAGAGGAGAAAAAGGGTCAAAGAAATGAGAGGCAAGAAAATGAGAGGCAGAAAAGGAGTGGGAATGTGGAAAAATTAGAAGATATATAAAAGAGGGGAAGAAAGAAATTCAAATGGGGAAAGATGAATGAAAAAGCTAAGAAAAGAGTTGCAATGAGAGTGGTTCTGTGTCTCCATTTTATAAACAGTCTATCTGCTTTTTTGTTTTCCAAAATTTGAATTTTTACTATATTGCCTATCACTGATATATTGCTAAAGATATTTTGTAGAGTTTCCTTCTTCCATTCCAACTGACACTCCCAGAGGAACCTTGAATTCAGTGGTTCCCACATGTCTCACCTACATTTGCAGTTCGTCTTGAAATGACAAGGAATCACTGGAAGGAGGAAGGAGTAAAATAGTCCAGCTGACCTGGGTTCAAAATGAAGTGCTAATACTTTGCTTTCACTCAACAAACACTTATTGACAACCATATATGTGTCAAACACTGCACTAGATACGGTTACAATGAACAAAACTTCCTGCCATCATAAAGCTTCCATTCTAGTGGAACAAATTAAAAGGCAAATATATAGTAACTTAGCAATAAGTACAATGGCAAAGGAAGAGGAGGAAGAGAAAGAATAATAGAATAATAGGTGATAACAATATTGGGGTGAATTACAATTTAGATTAAATGATCAGAGTGGGCCTCACTCTGAAGTATGAATAAAACTGTGTCAATATCTGGGGGAAGAATAAACGCTAAGTGCTGATGCCTGGGGAAAGAGCTTACTGAGTCACGGAATCGTCCCACAGAATGAAAACTTGTCCCATCCACCAGTGAGCCTGTTGCCCAGTGTGTCTAATAAGCAATGAGGAGGTCTCTGTGTGGATGTGGAGGAGTAAAGAGGTGGAAAGATCATTAGACCATAGTCCTTGGACTGTACATCAAAGGACTGTTGAACTTAAGACACGACAGAGAATGAACTGCAAACAAAAGCGATGATAAAAGAACATTTGAAATTGATTTCGTGGAATGGTTGCTCACCTTTATTGGCCTGACCCAGAGTCAGACCATGTTAGCAAGAGTCTGAAGTAAGGCAAAAGACCAAGTAAGGTGAGGAGATGAAAAGTACTAGAAGTTTATCTAAACAGACATTAAATCCGTCTGAGATAGAGAGTGGTGGGCATGCTGAAGTTGGCAAGAAGCCAGGTCCTACTCTTCAAGGCACTAGAGAGAAGATACAGAAATCAGTACATGGTTTTGATAAGAGAGAAAAGGGTCTGCTGACTCACATTTCAAACTTAGTTGGGAACAGTTAGGGAAGAGAGAGGCAAAATGGTCTGGAAGCAGCAATAAGGAGTTAGCAGGACATCCAATGTATTAAGGCCCAGTAGGTAAGGGCCTCTGGGTAGAAAACAACCCTTTTCTGAGAGGATTATGAGGAAGGAAAGTTCCCAGTGGGAAGCCAGTTATCAGATAGGCTCATCTTAATTTCATCAGGCAAGAGAAATGACAGTTAGTGGTCAAGTGGGCCAAGGATGTTACCTAGTCTGCCAGGCATAGAAGAGTCCCACATGGAAATGAGAACATGCCACATTCAAAGGAAAGGTGAAGACTATCAGGGAGATGCCTGATGATTGACAATGGGTTGTAAGGACTGTAGAACTCCAGTTGAAGAACTTTGGAAGGGTAGGAGTTAGGGTCAGAAAAGGCAATGTCAGAGTAAAAGTCTGGGGGATGCAGTGACTACCCAGTAGTCCTGGGATTCTTATGGTGACTGTTTTAAACATGGATGGACCTACAGGCAGGGGCAGTGTGTGTGTGTGGAAAGCGGGAGGGCCATACTGCTCCTCCTCCACATCTCCACAGCTACTGATGGAGGCAGGAAGCTGATGCAAAGGTCAGTCTATCTGGAGCACCCAGAACTTGGCATTCAATCTTGGCTCTGGAGACTGGAAGAAGAAAGGTCTTCCAAGGGCCTTCCAGCCTCCTCTGGATTCCTGCCACATCTGATCTCTAGTCCTTGGGAAAGTCACTTAACCTTGCTAAGCCAGTTTCATAATCCCTAAAGTAATCCAGTGAGAACTATGCCACAGAATTCAACCATGTCTGGAAAGTGTGTAATGGGTGCTGAAGCTGAACCAGCCTATGACTCAGGCGAGTAACACACATTTGAGTTCAAATTCTAACTTGTTTTTTACTGAGCGCTAGTTACTTAATCCATCTGAGCTTTGGTTTCCTTGTAAATAAGGTTGGAAAACCATACAAGGTACATAGTGCTCTTATACGGAATCAATGGAAAGATAATATGTTGAATTTAGTTTTGATTTCTTTCCTTTGCTGGAAAAGATTGCAAAGCATAAACACGTAGTTTTCTTCTCTACCTCTAGTGATTTCTAAAGTGAGTTGTCAGACTTCTATGCTCTGAACTTCCTTGTCTCAAGGAAAATTAGGAGTTTCCTTAGAAGTGCTCAAGACTGTTACTCAGGTCTTTGGGCCACTGGAAGGTATCAAGGACTAAGGTGAAATTCTGCTACACTGGAAGCCAACAGAGACAGGAGTCTAAGGTTGATATTAGCCTGAGTAACACAAACCCAGAAGAAAGAATTCCAGTCCCCTAGAGGGGGAAGAAAGGAGGGTTGGGTTCTACATGGAAGCAGAAGAGACTTACACGGCACTCTGAGGCAGACTTGAGAACATGCAGGACTACTACTGGGATGGCACATCCCAAGGTCACTTCTCTCCTAGCCATGTCACACTGGTGACTGTTTCTGCAGCTTGGAGGTCAGGGGCACTATGTCAAATATAGGGCAAATATGTTGCATACTTTTTCTCCAAACTTGTTCTTAGCTCAGAATGTGGAAGGCCACCTGTTCAAGATGCAGTCATATAGCTACAGAGTCCAGGTTGCCCGATACACAGGTGTCCTTGGAGGTTGCTTTACCCTTTTAACGTGGGGTGGTGGTGGCAGTCGGTACTGTTGCTGCTTCACCAGATTCTGTAGGTAGCTGGGTTGAAGTCACATTGCATCTGATGCCTTCTTTTCCCATTTAACCCCAATCCAGCCTCCAAACTCATGCTCTCCCCTCACTCCTCGTGATTTAGACCCAAATAGTCAACTTCTGTCTAAGGTTCTCTCTCAACTCACTTGCTCCAGAGTAAACCAACTGCCATGTGGTGAGGAAAAGCCAATGGAGTAGTCTATTTACTGATGATACAGTCAACAGCAGTATGAGATGAAGTCCTGCTAACCACCCCACCCAAAGAGGGAGGCTGGATGCAGACCTTGCTGCTCCAGAGAACTTCAGCACCAGTTGACAGTTTGACAGCAACCTTATGAGAAACCTTAGAGCCAAAACCACCCAGTTAAATCTTATCTGGATTTCTGCCCCCACAAAAACTTTGAGATTATAGATGTGTGTTGCTCTAAGTTGCTAAGTCAGGGCTCTTTGTCATGCAGCAATCATTTATTAATACATGAACACAGACCATCGTCATTTTGTGTGCCCAGCACTCGACTTTTCAAAGAAGAACAGGTAGCAAAGACTTAGGGAAGAAACTCCAGCTCAGGATTGTATCTACACTGGGCTTTTCTTGAGTTCCTTAGACTTCCCTTTGACTGGTCCTTTGGGAACTAGAATGTGGCACAAACTGAACTGGGGGACATAGAGCCCTTATGAGAATGGACCACAATAAGCTGTTGCTTCTTTCCAAAACTCAGATCACAAAGCTCATGCGTAGCTGCACAGATAAGTGTGCATGTGAATTTCAAGATGCAGGGTGGTACCTCTGAATTGTGTCTGATATGCGTTAGAGGGAGAAGAATTCCAAAGATCCACCTTTCTAGGTGGGAGTAAAACACCTCCTCTGGAGGAGGGTTTTGAGGTGCTCCCATACAGAAGGCCTTACATGTTTGTGAACTTAGCAGGCAGTGCCTACCTCACATGTGGGGTGACATCAGACAGGTCACTTGCCCATCCACGAAGCAGAAATAAGCTGCTCTAATCTCTCAAAGGAACACGGCAAAGGGCAGATAAGAGAATGCTTTGCAAACAACAAAACATTATGCCAATGTTAACTACGATAATGAAAATAGCATGAGATTTTACATATAAAGTCCTTAAAGGAGGGCCTGGCTGGCAGCGTACAAGGTATAAATGGTAGGGTTTATTTCTGTTGATAAGCAACAGAAGCAAATCAAGTGGCAGCAGCAGTGGTTACCTGACTTCAGGCCTGTGCTGAGATGCTGCTTTCTTCCTAGGAAAGCCCTGAAGCCCACACCCGCTCCAAGACTAGACCATTAGGAACTGAAGATGTCTGCAGCTCTGCTGAGTACAGGCAGGATGCGGGTCACAAAGCAGGGGCAAGGGGCAGCAATAGATCAGGGGGATTTGACAGCTTCTTTCTTCTAGGATCTGAGGAAGCTGAGACAGCCTACATGCATTGGCTGGAGTGATAAGAAACAGTAAGACTGAAAAGGCAGAAAGAGGAAACACAGTTTTGTTTTGTTTTTTTTTTAAATCCCTCTGCTTAGGGCTTGGGTACTGGTATCAATCTTTAAGTCTAATATTGACAGGGCAAGGCAACACACATCTGCAAACACCAGTGTTTCTCTTGCCATTAAGATAACATCTAGAACTCTGACATCTAAAATAAGTTGAAATTCATCTCCCTAAAACATGTTTAAATCCTTACACCCGGGTCTGTGAACTGAGTTTATTTGGAAAAAGACTCCTAGGTAATCAGGTTAAAATGAGGTTCTTAGAGTGAGCATTCACATGCTGTAGCTGTGTCCATATGAAAATAGGAAATTGGTACACAGTGGCAGACACACACAGTGCCAGGCAAGTATGAGAGCAGAGATGGGGTGATACATCTGCAGGTCAAGGAGCAGTGATGATTGCCAGCAAACTACCACAGGCGAGGGGAAAGTCCTAAAATATATCTTTCTTTACCACCCCCAAAGGAGTCAACCCTGCCAACACAGAGATATCAGACTTCCAGCTCCAGAACTGACTGAATGACAAATTTCTGTTGTCGAAGGTATCCAGTTGTGCAGACAAGGCGACTAGATGACATCAGCACAAAGCCATAGGTGGAGCCTCTCCAGTGCCACTTCTTAGCAGCATGACTCTGGGTCACTCACTTATTTTATTGGGCCTCAGTTCCTTTATCTGTCAAATGGGAAATTCCTCTACCCTGTACACATAGTCATCCAGAGTCAAACAAAGTGGCAAAACATCCTGCTACAAAGCATCTATTGCAATACTTGGATTCTAGCTCTAACAAAAAAAAATGCCAGCTAAATTATGATTAGCAGAGATAATAGCTCATCTCAAATTCCTTCTCCTACTAAACCACTCCACCCCTCACAAAATAAACAGAAGGACCAAGTTCCTGCAGTCAGTGAGGATACAAAATGCTCTGAAATAGGAAGAAAATCTTCAAATGGGAAGGAGAACTGGCAGGGTGGAGGGAGAGAAAAATGAAGAAAGGGGAAAAAATGATGAGAAAAGAAGGAAAAAATTCATCTTCCCATTACCCATTCTTACCCTCTTCCTCCCTTCCTGTTTGTTGTAGTTTATTTAAATGTCCCCCCAAAGCCTCATGCAGTCACGGAGGCAGCTGAGTCCAGCATTTGTGATTGGTTCTTGGTCTCACACTGGGACTGGCAGTGTGGGTGCTGTACCCACCCAGGGTGGGTAACTAGCATACAATATAAGGGCGGGAAGGAGGCATACCTTGCCCTTTTGCCCTTTCGCTCTTGTCGCTTGCGGCTGCCATGAACTGTTACCCCTCAGCCACACCACCTTGCCTTGGAGCTAGCTGAGTATGGACTAAAACCTCCAAAAACTATAAGCTAAATAAACCTTTCCTTCTTTCACTTTGGGCAACAGGTATTTTGTCTCAATAACAAGAGAAAAGTAACCAGGACACTTTTGTCTAATTACAAGATTTCCTATTTTCTTTTCATCTTTTTTAGATTCAACAAATTAGGGAGAACATGTAAAACATTTCTTTATGAGTCTGAATTATTTAGTCAACATGATGCTCTCTAGATCCATATAATTTTCTGCAAATGACAGAATTTAATTCTTTCGTATGGCTAATACTCCATTGTGAATATATACCACATTATCTTAACCCGTTTATCTGTTGATGGGAATCTAGGCTGGGTCCACATCTTGGCTCATTGGTATAAAATGAGTATGCAGGTATTCTTGTAGTGTGATGACTTTAATTGCTTCAGGTATATATGGCAAGGCATGGCATGGAATGGAATGGAATGAAATAACTGGATCAAATGGTAGCCCCATTTGTAGTCCTTTTGAGGAAATTCTGTATTGATTTCCGTGACAGTTACACCAATTTACATTCCCACCAACAGTGTATAAAGGTTCCTTTCTTCTCCCATTCTCCAACCCAGCAACTCAGCATCCTCACCAGAACTTATCTTATATACTTTTTGTGTTCTTGATCATATCTATTCTCATTGTGGTGAGATGGAACTTCAATTTCATTTTGATTTTCACTTCAGTTGTATTTTGATAATGGCAAGACATATTTTTATTGCTGTATAACAAGTTGTTACAAACTTAAACATTTAAAACAATAACCACTCATTATCTGTTATCTCACAGTTTGGAAGATCTGACATCAAAAGGGTTTGGTTGGGTTCTCTGGTCAGGGTCAGCCAGACCAGGGTCTTCCTGGAGACTGTGTGGCTCAATTGCTTTCTAGCTTTTTCAGATTACTGGAGAAACTCAGTTCTTTGCATTTATAGGACTAAAGTTTCTGTCCTCTTGCTCCCTTTGAGGAAGGACGTAGTTCCTCTCAACTCCTAAAGGCCATTCACTGGTCCTTCCACCGGCCTACCAAGTCAGCAATGGAGAACTGCTATCATCTCAAGCCTTTCTTGTACTTCAAATATTTCTCACATTTGACACTGAGTGCTCTTAACAGGCCACTGAAATTACATTAACCCTACCTGAAAAACCTCTCTGGGCCAAGAGTTAAACAAAAACTTACTCATAACACTTGTTAAAGATGAGAAGAAAGGTTTTATTTAAGAATAATCTATTGAGACAGGAATACAGACTACTATGATGAGGGTTTTGCAGCAGGGGTGAGAGATTTAGCTCAAATCTGAATACAAGGAAAACTGGAAATTTAGATCAAGGAACAATGGGTCTAAAATTACTAAGAGGAAATATCAGGGGTAAGGGGAAATTCTGGTTAAACCAATCTAACAGGATTCTTTCCTAAGCCTGATCAGGATGGTCAGACATCACCTGAGAAAAGGTGGAAAAGAATTTGGTCATGTATCAAGGTCAAATATTTGATCAAGTATCAAGAGTAGGAGAGTCTGGCTAAACTAAGGATTCTTACCAGGATTCTTGCTGAAATTGGGCTCTTACAGGATATACCCAGTAATGAGCCCTGTTTGAACTCAGAGGAACTCACTAGGGTTTGACCAAGGAAAGATCCTTTGCCACACATGAAATAACCTAACTCGAGAAGCAGCACCAAGAGGTGAAGGTCATATGCCACCTTAAAATTCTGCTTGCCACATAGGGTTCTCTCTGTAGCTCTACCAGTGTGTTGATGACTAACTCTGAACAAGCCCCTTTTTCTTTCTGGGCCACAAATCTCTGCAAAATTAAGATAGTCTATAGTTTTCACTATGATCAAATCAGATCTTCCTAAGTTTCCTAGTACACTTTCTCTTTGATGGTTATAAAGAAACCTGAATGAAACTTTTGCTCACAGAAGAGTTGTGCAACCTAAACACAGGGTTATTCAATCCTCAGTGCAAATAAGATCACACTGCAGCTTTAAAAATACTGATACTGGGCCTCCTTGGAAAGAAAGGAACAGGAAAATATTCTTTTCTATGTGTGGAAACATATACAGAGATGGGTGGGAGTAGTTTATTTGCATTAGAAGTCTTCCAAAGGTGGAAAAGATAGGCCTTAAGGAGTAGCAGCTGGACCCAAGTGTTCATTGTAGCTTAAGACATTTCAACAAGTCATAATTTCGGTTCTGTAATTTTGCTTCTTATGGTGATTCTAGGTGTGAGCTGAGGATACAAGTCAGTAGGCACATTCCTATAAGGGCAAAACACTGTTTCAGATGTGAACCTCTCTAACATATGTCTGTCTGCCTCCAAAGTTCAAATATAGGCTTTTTATCTTCAAAAATTTAATGGATATATATATATATATTTCATTAATTTTTTATATATATGGAAAAACTGGCACCAAAGCTTAAGTATAGCTCTTTGTCTTCAAGACAAATGGATGGAGGATCTGCAGAAAAATTCAGCCTAAGATCCAGAATCCAGACACTTGAGAATAATAACTTGGCAAAGAAAAAAAGAGATGTGGATCACAGAATTGGAAAGAACTGACAGGAAAATTAGAAGCTATAGAGAAGTTGGAAAGACTACTTACAATGCAGAAAATGGACTCTACTCATGGAGAGGATCACCAGAAGCAAGGTGCGTACTCAGGGATGGGTAATCCTGGGGGAAATGGTGGTGGAGCCCACAGCTGCAAAATCAGTGTGGCGTGAGTTGCGAAATCAGTGTGGGGTTTTTCTCCAAGGGGACTCTCCACATAGCAGGCCACAGCTAGAGTAGAATTCCAGCATGGGCTCACACTAAAATCACCAGAGTGCTTAATCAGGCATCATTCAGGAAGGAGTTGATTATTTAAATCTGGGTCTCAGAACAGCTAAAAAGCAACTTCACTTCAGAGTTCCTAGTGTTTCCCTCCCACAATGACTGAGGAGAGACAGCCACAGGAGACAGCAGTGGACAGGGAATAGTATAGTAACAGATTCCCTGAAATGTTTAGGCTCAGGCAAAGAAGGACATAGACTTGCCACCCCACAGCGAGACACCAGCCACTACTTGAGCTGTATTCAGAAACAACTGGGTCTGAAACAGTTGCATTAACCACTGAACCCTTGCCCTGCTACCAACATCAGCAGAGATCTGAGGTCTAATTGCCTTTTCTATCTACCAATGTGAGCAAGGACACATCTCAGCATGAACATTGCCACAGTCTTAGGTCAACAAGGGGGTCACTGGAATAGGAGGTATGCCTTTCAAACCCACAGGCTTTTAGTCAAGGCAGAGAAAACTATGACTTGCTAAACTCCAAAACTGTGGATCCTGGAAGAAAACCACTCATTCAAAACTATCGAGAAGCTTTTTTCCCTGTTTTTGAACTCTTTTACTTTTTCTTTTTTTCTCTGGTTTATCAGAGTTTGGTGGATTTCCTTCTTCTTTTCTTCGTTCTTTCTGTAACTCTCTTTCTTCTTTTATTTTTCCATTTAATTATTATTCTCTATATTGTTTCTTTTTCCTCTCTTTTTTCTTTTTTGTTTTCCTTATTTGTATTTTTGTTACAATTACCTGATTCTATAATATCCTTCTACTCCTCAAGGAGAACATTTGTCTCACTTTCATCTCCTGTCTCATCACCCATTGTTTAATTTTCAAATTTTTCTTCTTGTAGTCTCCCATTCTCAGATTCCTGTATCTATAATAATGTAAGCCAGTGATGGGAAACCTTTTAGAGGTGCCACAGGTTTGTTTCCACTGATATAACCAGTAAACTTAATTAATCTTTGCATAATTAACTCTGTGTTACTACTGTTGAACTGTTTTCAATCACTGGTGAAAGTATAGTTGTCACATTTAGTAGATACTTACTGCATGTCAATATTTTGTTAGTCTTAGTATTTATACTATAATTATAGTTTCGTTTTCTAAAGTTAAAGGTGGTACATTATTGGTTCTTACGGTATGTCAATATCCAGTTTTTCTTGGATGGTATAACTGTTGCTGATAAACTTGATATTGCCAGGGTCACATAGTTGTTATTATTAATAGATTTTCTCTGGATGCCAATACCCAGGTTACTTTTGTGACATGAACAGTGAAGTCCATTCTAGGAGAACTGAGAAATGGGCCAATTACACTACAATCAGTCCTCCCAAATTAACAGTGGTCTGATTGTGGGACAGACAAAAGAATAGTTAGCCATCCCCTGAGTGCATCACTAAAACAGAAGAACTAAAGGAATCTCCACATACGCAACAAAGTATTATCCTTTATCTTAGCCAAAAGGCTAAGAAGTAATGCAAAAAACCAAGTATTTCAACTATAGCTGAATGCAAACCTATGCGCAAAACGAAACAGACAAACAAACAAAAACTATGTAAACATGAGATGGCAAGGCAACCATATACTTCCCAAAACTCTCAACTCCCCCAAACCTAATATTGGAGCATCAAGGCGGAAGAAATGCAGAAGACACCCAACAGAATTATTTGAAGAATAACAGAGGAGATTTAAAAACAAATCAATGAGGTGCTTGTTGGGTTCACAGGAGATATAAATAAACAAATAATGCATGCAATAAGCAAAATAATCAACGAGCTTTGAAAAGACACAAATAAAATTCTAGCTGAGTAAAACAAAACTGTACAAAACATGAATGGCCAGTTTAACAAAGAATTAGACTCTGTGAAAAGATTACAAGTAGGAATTCAGGAGATTAAAAATTATATTGAACGCACAATAAGCAGAAGCAACCAGTGTGAAGACAGAATATTAGAATTAGAAGATAGAGATGCTTTCAAAGATCATTTATACAGAGATACCTTAAAAACAACAAGACAATGTGGAAAAGAAATCCACTCCAACACCTACTGAATGATGCAAAGATTAATCAACAGTAATTATAATAAGTGAAAAGTCTGAAGACAGCACCAAAAATCATAAAAAACCTGTTTCTAGAAATGATAGAAGAAAACTTTCCAAATCTAGAAAAAGAAATGAAGAAAAGACAGAAATGAAGCATATAGAACTCCAAATGGCCACAATAAGGAGAACTTCTCCCTGTCACATCATTGTCAAAATCCCAACAGTCCAACACAGACACTAAATCTTAAGAGCTGATACAGAAAATAATGAAGCACTTATAGGAGTAAACCCATTGGAATTACAACAGACCTGTCAGCTGAAACTTCAAAGGTCAGGAGAGCTAGGAGTGAAAACCTATCAACAATTAGGAGTGAAGAGTTTCAAGATAACAATTTCCAACCAAAATTTATATATCCTACAAAACTTTCTTTTAAAATTGATATTTGGGCAAAGTGGTGCATGCCTGTAATCCAAGGCTGAGGCAAGAGGATCACTGTGAGTTCAAGGCCTGGGATACATAACAAGACTGAACTGCATAGCAAGACCCTGTCTCAATCAATACATGCATACATATTAAAAATAAAACAAAAAATGAAAATAAAGTAAAATTGATGGAGAAATAAGTTATTTCAATGACAAAAAGCACCTCAAAAATTTATGACCATCAAACCAGCACTACAAAATTCTCAAGTATATCCTAGAAAAGGACAATGAACCCAACAGTACAAAAAAAATATCTAATAGCATGAATAAACCAAGCAGGTTGAACAGTTAAGCATAAAGGAGAAAAAAAGGTGCACATGTGGGGTCGGGGGTCTGCAACAGGCAAATAATGCAGTGAGAGTAATAAGTCAGTACCTTTCAGTAATAACTCCCAGTGTGAATGGTTGCAATGCCCCAATGAAAAGACATATTAGCAGGATGGATCAAGAAACAATATCCAAAGACATGCATAGTACACAAGAAACAAATTTAATCCAAAAAGAAATACATAGATTAAAAACCAAAGAATGGAAAAAAATATTCCATGCAACAAGAACCTAAAAAAATAAAAAGCTATAACTATCATAATATCAGACAAAGTTAATTCCAAGCAAAAACTGATCATAAGATGCAAAGAAGGTCATCATATATTTGTCAATGGCACATGTTCATTATCTCTATAGGAAGAGATAACAATCTAAGACATATATGCACCAAACAATGGACACCCAAATTCATAAAATAAACACTACAGGACATAAAAAAAATCAGATAAACACCAAAACAACTATAATGGGGGACTTCAGTACCCAGCTATCACAAACTGACAAAAAGTAGACAAAAAAATCAACAAATAAATATCTGAGTTGAAACAAACCTTCAAACAAATAGACTTAAAATAGATATCTGTAGCTGTATATTGTGGTGCACAACTATAATCCCTGCACTTAGAAGGCCAAGACAAATCTTTAACCAATCTTACCCAAAAAGAAAAAGAAAAGACCAAAACAATACAATTACAAATGAAAAAAGCAAAATCACAATGAACTTTGCTAAAAGTTAGGTTGTTAGTAACAACTTGGAGAACCTGTACTCTAAAGAAATGGAGAATTCAGAAGAAATAGACAGAGTCCTACATTTTTATGAATGACTATTATGGTTTGTGTTTGGATGCCCCCACCCCAAGCCACATGCAGTTATGGAGGTGGCTGAATCTAGTGCTTGTGATTGGTTCGTTGTCTAGCGCTAGGATTGGTGGTGTGAATGCTGCACCTGCCCAGAGGTGGAGCCAGGATACACTGTAAGGATGGGAAGGAGGCATGTTTTTCCCTCTTCTGCCCTTTCACTCTTGTTGCTTGTGGCTACCATGAATGGTTGCCCCTCAGCCATGCCACCATGCTTTGGAGCCAGCTGAGTATGGACTGAAACTTCAAAAAAACTGTGAGCTAAGTAAACCTTCCCTTCCCTAATTTTGGGTGCCAAGTATTTTGTCTCAGCAATGAGAAAAATTAACCAAGACAATGACCAAATCTGATCCAATACATAAAAACCATGAATAATCCATTAGACAGTGAGATGAAATAAGAATTTTTTTCTTCCCTTTTAACTTGCCAACTAAGAAAAGCCCAGGTCCTGATGGATTCACTGCTGAATTCAATAAGAAATTTAGGAAAGTTCTACTACCACCACTCCTCAAACTATTTAATGAAAGTGAAAGGGAATGAGTATTCCTCAAACTATTTAAACTATTTAAGGAAAGTGAAAGGGAATGAGTATTCCCTATGAATAAGGTGTATATACATAGTAGAGGAATACGCTGCTCTAACGAACAATAAATTAGAGTCATTTCTACGACAATGAATGCACTTTCAGACCATAATACTAAGTTAAGTGAATCAGTCATTCCTGGAAGCTAACATCACCATAATTTCAAAAGCAGAAAACAACCCAACCAAAAAGAACAACAGCCTAATCTCTTTCATGAACATACACAAAAAAGTCTTCAACAAAATACAGGCAAGTAGCATCAACAAATCATCAAGAAGATCATACATTGTGACCAGGTAGGATTTATCCCAGGGTAGCAGGGATGATTCAACATAGACAGATGAACAAATGTGCTACATCACATTAACAGAAGCAAGGACAAAAGTCACATGCACAACTCAATTGATGCAGAAAATGCCAATGATAAAATTTAGCATCCCTTTATGATAAAAACTCTGAAGAAAATAGGCATAGAAGAACCATATCTCATCTGATAAAAGACATGGCAAACCTACTATCAAGATCATATTAAATGTGGAAAAGCTGAAGGCTTTCTCTTTAAAATCAGAAACAAGACACTGATATCAACTATATTCACTATTGTTGAATATAATTCTTGAAACAATAGCCAGAAGAATCATCCCAGAGAAAGTAATAAAAGGCACATGTGTAGTTAAGGAAAAAGTCAACTTAATATTTGTAGATGATGTGATCCTCTACATAGACACTCCAAAAACTCCACCAAAAGACTCCTAGACTTAATAACCAAATTTAGTAGCATATCAGGATACAAAGTCAACACAAAAACTCAATAGTATTCCTGCACCCCAGTGATAAACTCATTAAGAAAGAAATTAGAGAAATGACACTTTTCACAATATCACTGAGGAAAATTAAACACAGGAATTAGTATATCTATGAAGGTGAAAGACCCTTATAGCAAAAATTACAGCACTCTAAAAAAATAGAAATTGAAGAAGACATCAGAAAATGGAATTACATCCTTGGCTCATGGATAGGCAGAATCAGTATAGTCAAAATGGTCATACTTCTGAAACTGTTTAGTAGATTTATTGCAATCTCAATTAAAATACTAATAGCACTTCTCACAGAACTAGAGAAAACAATCCTAAAATTCATTTGGAACCAGAAGAGACCTAGAATAGCAAAAGCAATCCTGGGCAATAGGAGTAAGGCACAAAGCAATACAATCCTAGACGTCAACTTATACTACAAAGCTATAGTGATGAAAACAAAATGGAATTGACAAAAAACAGACATGTGGATCAATGAAGTAGAATAAAGAATGCAGAAACAACTTCAGGCACATTCAGCTATCTGATCTTTGATGAAGGAGTCAAAAATGTATGCTGAGGGAGAAATAGCCTTTCTAATAATTGGTGATGGGTAAACTGGTGTTCACATTGCATAAGATTGAATCTAGACCTATATCTCTCACTATATACTAAACTAAAATCAAAATGTATCAAAGATAAAACTATGACAACAGAAAAAACAATGTACTCGAAGATAAAACCCTTGAAGACATAGGCATAGGCAAGAACTTCTGAGAAGAACCCCAATTGCACAAGAAATAACACCAAGATTCAACAAATGGGATCATCAAATTACAAAGCTTCTGCACAACAAAGGGAACAACCAACAGAGTGAAAACACAATCTGCAAAATGGGAGGAAAATCGCCAGCTGTTCTTCAGAGTACCTACATCTGGAACACACAAAGCAATCAAAAAATTAGATCCCAATATAAAACACCCAATCACAAAATGGACAACTAAAGGGCTGGGGAGTTTGGCTCAGCGGCTTAAGCGCCTGCCCTGGCAAGCACAAGGTTGTGAGTTCAATCCCCAGTGCTGCAAAAAAAAAAAAAAGAAAAAAGAAAAAAAAAGGACAACTAAAATGAATAGACACTCCTCAGAAGAAAAATACAAATGGCCAGTCAATACATGAAAATATGTTCAACATTTCTGACCATTAGAAAAATGCAAATTAAAACAACACTGAGATCCCATCTTACTCCCAAAAGAATGGATATCATCAAAAAAACTGCATAACAAATGCTGCCAAGGCTGCAGGGGGAAAAAGGACCACTTCTACATTATTGGTGGGAATGTAAACTAGTATAACCATTGGGAAAATCAGTATGGAGATTCCTCAAAAAACTAAAACACAAAATTCTAATTGACCCAGCTATATCCCTTCTAGGTACCTTTCTAGAAGAGTTAAAGACACAATATTACAGTGACACATGTAATATGTTGTTTATAATTCAAAATAGCTAAATCTTGTGAGTAAATTATGTGTCCATCAGCAGATGAGCAGATAAAGAAAATACTGTATTTATACACAATGGAGTATTACTCTGCCATAAGGAAGAATAAACTTAAGTCATTTGTGTGGAAATGGAAATGGGTACATCTTGAAGCCATAATGTTAGGAGGACACACAAGTTTAAATCATGCAGTTTCTCTTATACATTAAAAACCCAAAATATAAACAAAGAGTAAAATAAAAGACAATAGGAAATAGTGAGATGGCTCATTTGCATATGGGAAAGAACCAAGAGATAGAAAAAGGAAGAGAGAGGGGAGGGGAAGAAGATAAAGAATTAAGCTGTGGTCACCAGAGCTCCATAGTTCAAGGGTGCAGCCCAGCTAGCCATGTGGCAGGTCCTGGAGGTTCCCCACCCCTGCCCAGCCAGGAGCAAGGCTTCAGCACCATATGCTGGCTAGCCTGTGCTCCAGAGGCTCTGAACTTGGAGCCAGATGCAAGGTTCTGCTGGTGCCACACTCCGGGGCACACACTGCCTAACCACCTGAGTCTCAAGAGGTTCTGAACTCCACCCAGCCAGACATAAGGCCCTGGCACCACACTCCAGAAGTGCATCCTTACTAGCTGTACAGAGGATTCGAGCTCTGCCCAGCCCAGCATCCCAGCACAATCCATCAGGGGAACATCTGGCCAGCCTCACAAGACACAGATGTACCGAGCCCAGCCCTGCCCAAAGACCCAGAGCCACTCATCAGGGAGCAACCAGCAAAGCCAATGGGTCTTGGAGAATTTGAGCTCCACCCATCAGAGCACAAGGTCCCAGCTGTATAGGTCAAGAGTGTGGCCCAGCTAGCCACGTGGCAGTTCCTGGAGGTTCCAAACTCTGTCCAACCAGGAGCAAGGCCCCAGCACTATATGCCATGGGTATTCTCTGGCTAACCCTGCACGCAAGAGGCTCTGAACTCCTCATAGCTAGATGCAAGGTCCTGGTGGTGCCACACCCCAGGATGCATTCCACCTAACCACCTGGGTCCTGGAGACTCTGAACTCCACCCAGCCAGGCACAAGGCCTCAGTGCCACACCCCAGGGGTGCAGCTCTGCTAGCCACCTTGCAGAGGTTCAGAACTCCACTCATCCTGGTTGTAGATCCTGGGGTAACGCTCCAGGGGTGTGCCCCTACTAGCTGCAGGGAGGATACAAACTCTGCCCATCCCAGCATCCCAGAGCAACCCCACAAAGTACATCAGGGAAACACATGGTCAGCCTCACAGGCCACAGAGCACAAGGCTCTGGCACCATAGTTTGGGGGTGTGCCCCAGCTAGCCACGGGAATATTGAAGGATTGAAGCTCTACCCAGCACAGCATTCCAGTGCAATCCATCAGGAGACTGCCTGGCCAGCCACACAGGTCACAGATGGAAAATGACAAAACAAAAGAGCTAGATGCAGTCTCGGTCCTCCAGCCCACCAAAAACAAACCCAAGAGATACTGAAATGAAAGACACTGGGAATCACACAACTGAACTTTCTGAAATGATAGCAACTGAAGTAAAGAAACAACTCCATGAAGCTACAGAGGAAATCAGATCAGAAATAATCTCTCAGGTAAAAAAAATGAAATGACAAACATTATGAAAGAAATGCTGTAGGTATCTAAAGAAGATCAAGAAAAAAATAGAAGAACATAAGAAAATGATGGAAACTTTGAATGAACAATATAAGACAGAATTAGAATGCATGAAACAGATTCAAAGAGAAATTCAGGAAATTAAAACTTTCATTGAAAGTTGGCAAAACTGCTTGAATGAAGCTGAAGATAGAGTCTCAGACCTTGAAGACAGCATTGAAACTTACAATCATGAAAGAAAAGATCTCTTAAAAATAACAAGAAACCAGGAAACAACAATTCAACAGCTGCAAGCTGGTATAAAGAGAAACAATATAAGTTGAGAGGTGCAAACTAAGAAGCAGCGGACAGCATGAATGACCTGTGAAGACTATTTGTAGAAATAATAGCAGAAAATTTCCCAAACATGGGAAGACAATCTGATATACACATAAGTGAGGCACACAGAATCCCAATTAACCATAACCAAAATAAATCTTCACCAAAATATATAATAATTAGGATATCAGAAATTCAGCACAAGAACAGTATACTACAAGCTGTCAGAGAAAAGAAACAGATCACCTATGAAGGAAAGCCTATCAGAATCATGGCAGACTTCTCAACACAAACTTTCAAGTCAAGAAGAGCTTGAAGTATTTCAAATCCTGAAAGAAAACAACTTTCAAGCCAAATTGATGTATCCTGCAAAACTATCTTTAAAAATTGATGGAGAAGTAAGACATGTCCATGACAAAGAACAACTGAAGAAATTCATGGCCACCAAACCAACCCTACAAGAGTACTGAAAGACACTCTAAAAAGAGACAAAGATAACTACAATCCCAAGAACAGCAGCAAAACAAAACCACTAAGCAGGGCAAACAAACAAAAAGTAGAAAACGAAAAAACAGAAAGATAACATAACAGGGATAAGTCAGTGTATATCAGTTATACCAATCAATGTAAACAGTCTCAACTCACCAAAAGAAAGAAACAGACTGGCAGAGTGGGTTAAGAAACAAAATCCAACAATATGGCTGTGTACCAGAAATATATTTAACTCAAAAAGAAATTCACAGACTAAAAATCAAAGGATGAATTACAATAATCCATGCAACAGTAACCCCCCAAAAAAGCAGGGGTAGCTATTTTGTTTGCAGACAATGTGAACTTCATACCAAGAATTTTAAAAGAGATAAAGAAGGTCACTACATACTTGTTAGGGGAAAACTTCAAGAGGAAGAGATTACAATCATAAATATGTATGCACCAAATATGGGAGCACACGACTATGTATGACAAATCTTAACAGACATGAAAAACCAAATAAACAATAATACAGTTATAACGGGAGACCCTAACACCCCACTGTCACAAAGAGACAGATCAACCAAACAAAAAAGCAGCAAAGAAGTAAGATAACTGAATCAAACTTGTGAACAAATGGACCTAGCAGATGTGTACTGAGTGTTCCACCCATCAATATCAGAATACACTTTCTTCTCAGCTGCACATGGGTCATTCTCTAAAATAGATCATATATTGGTCCAGAAAACAAGCTTAAGCAAATGCAAAGGAACTGAAATAATTCCATGCATATTATCTGACCATAGTGCAGTAAAATTGGAAATGAATGACAAAAAAACCCCCACAGGAACCCTATAAACACATGGAAATTAAATAATACCCTCCTAAACAATTAATGGGTCACAGAAGAAATTAAAGAAGAAATTAAACAATATCTACAATTGAATGAAAATGCAAATACAAATTACTGGAACCTGTGGGACACAACGAAAGCAGTCCTCAGAGGGAAATTTATATCACTAAACTCCCACATCAGAAAAATGGAAAGAACACACATAAACAATCTAATGATGCACCTCAAACTTTTAGAAAAAAAAAGCAAGTCAAACCCAAAGCCCAAAGATGGGAGAAAATTATAAAGATCAGAGCAGAAATCAATGCAATTGAAACTAAGAAAACAATACAAAGAATTAATGAATCAAAGAGTTGGTTCTTTGAAAGAATAAATAAAATTGATAAATCCCTAACCAACTTTATCAAAAAGAGGAAAGAAAAAACTCAAATCCATGCAATAAGAAATGAAAAAGGTGAAATAACTACAGACCCTGTGGAAATACAGAAGATCACCATTTCCTAACTTGAAAACCTTAATTTGCATAGGTTTGATAACACAGAAGAAATGGATAGATTCCTAGAGACCTATGAATTACCAAAGCTGAATCAAGAAGATGTAAAACTGCTGAATAACCCAATTTCAATTAATGAAATTAAAAATGTAATTAGAACCATACCAAAAAAGAAAAGCCCAGATCCTAATGGATTCACTGCTGAATTCTACAAGAAATTTAGGTAACACTTAATGCCAACACTCCTCAAACTCTTCAGTGAAATTGAAAGGGGCCAAACATGTACATTGGAAGAAAGATATCCTTTTTAACAAATGGTGTTGGAAAAACTGGCTTTCTATATGCCATAAACTAAAACTAGATCCATGTCTATCACCATGCATTAAACTAAAGTCAAAATGGATCAAAGATCTGAATATTAAAACAGAGATACTAAATCTGCTGGAAGACAAAGTAGATAAAAATCTTGATGACATAGGAGTAGGCAGAGAGTTCATGAACAAAAATCAAACTGCATGGGAAATACTTCCAAGAATCAACAACTGGGATATCGTTTTATTAAAAAGTTTTTGCATGTCAAAGGAAATCTCCAACAGAGTGAAAAGAAAACCCATGAATTGGGAAAATATCTTAGTCAACTGTCCCTCAGACAAACGACTTCTATCTAAAACATATAAAAAATTTTTAAAAAATCAGGCCTCCAAATTCAAGGACCCAATCCAAAAATGGGCATCTGAGATGAATATACTTCTCAGATAAAGTAATACAAATGGTAAATCAATATATGAAATAATGTTCAACATCAACGGTCATTTGGGAAATGCAGATTAAAACAACACTGAAATTCCATCTCACCCCAGAAAGAATGGCCAAGATCAAGAAATCAACCAATAACAAATGCTGGAGGGGCTGTAGGGGAAAAGGAACTCTTCACCACTGTTGGTAGGACTGTAGGTTGGTGCAACCACTATGGAAATCAGTGTGGAGATTCCTCAAGAAGCTAGAATTAGAGATTCTATTTGACCCAGTTATTCGACTTCTGGGCATTTTCCCAAAAGAACTGAAAACTTCATACCACAGTGATATATGTACACCCATGTTTATAGCAACACAATTTGCAGTAGCCAAATCTTGGAAACAACACAAGTGCCCATCAATCAAGGAATGGATAAAAAAGATGTGGTATTTTTGTAAAATGGAGTACTACTCAGCTATTAAAAAAGATTGCATGGAGTCTTTTATCAGTAAATGGACATGACTTGATATCATACTCATAAGTGAAATAAATCAAACTCACATGTGTAAATACCATAATGTCTCCCTAATGTAAGAAACTGAAAAAGTATATACAATCCAAAATCTACAATAAATACTGTGTAAGGGTAAGAAAGTGCTCAAAGAGCAAAAGTAATTGGGATAGGGGAAAGGAGGAAAGAAGGAAGGGAAAGGAAAAAGACATAACT